>CAIGQQ010015483.1:1449213-1500112 GCA_903798035.1 Danio albolineatus | reverse complement strand
ATTCCATGGTCTGTTGAAATTCTTGATTCTGATTGGTTGGAGGGTGTGCTATATTTTCGTTGAAACGCACAGGTAGTTCCAGTCAGTTTTGATCACAGGTCGAAATAAATGCGCTTCTCCCAAATGTTTACAGTTACTATAGCAACTCGCATGTGCTGTGCATGAAATCGATGAGGGCTATTAATGGCGGACGAGAAATCAGCAAAATTAGGAAAATACTCATCAACTATGCCACAAAGTCAAGTTTTAAGAGTTTTTCCAAGCGAGAGTGTAGTAATCTTAAAGTCAAATCGACAGTTTTTCGGTAAGAAAATCGTGTTTAAAAAATGTTGGAAGCTCCAGGCGGTCAGCGGCAGCTCTGCGAACGGCGCCCACCGAGGAAAGCTTTATGTCGGCCATAGTTTTACGCCTCTGGATCTAATCTCTTGCATCTCTGTTGTTAAAACAGGATATATAATTAATCTTTGGTGTATCTAACGATCAGTCTTTGGACATTTGAACCTATTATTTTTTCCTCAGGTGTATTTTTTTGGCAGATCGCAAAGATAAGTTTCATAATTAATCTATGACCGTAAATAATGTAATATTACACTGATCCTGCGTGTTTGGCTGATTGCTTTTGTTTTAAAGAAGATAAATAAAGCAGAATGTTCTCTGACCTGTCCTGATATGTTTTTTCATTATGCAAAATGTACCTATATTTAACAGCAGAGATTTCTGAAATAGACTTTTTTGCTTCAAAGAGTACACTTGACTTGAAAATGCGTATTTAATTGATATGGTACCTTTTATAAGATTTGTATGTTTATTATGAAATATAAATCACGGAAATTCTGCTATACTGTATGCCAACTTTCACATTATTAAAGGTAATGTTAAGGAAAAAAAAGCTATTATACAGATCCTCCCTCGTCAGAGAAGCGGTAGAAAGACAAAAGAAACGTGTGACTGGGAATGTCTTATTTGTCCACTTGTGATCGAACTGATAAAATCTTATTAATATTAGCAGGTATAAACAGCATACACATGCTCTCTCTGTCTGCCTGCCTGTCAGCCTGTCACGGCTGATTCAGCGGAGGGACTAGAAAATCTAACATATAAAAAAAACTGACAATTTTTTTTTAAATAAATAAATAAAAAAATTCGGACAAATATTGCTCTGCAAACAGCAAAACTATTTTAAACTTTTATATTGTAATTGACATATTAATCCATACACTTTTGTCTGTAACTTTTATGTTGTGTTATAACCAAATTATAAAAGCAATAAAGAACTTGAGATCTTGCTGTATTGTGAATAAGTCTTGTTCACAGACCTATTCACAATACAGCATGGCCTTGTGTACCTTTTTGCTTAAGTATCTTTTTTTCCCTATTTATTCTGAAATTGAATTTGTTCATGTGACTAACTTGACTCATTTGTTCATGTAATTATGCCAGGACTTGAACCATCGACCTTCTTGCTGTGAAGCAACAGTGCTAACCACTGAGCCACCATGATGACCATTTTTATAATTAATATTATTTATTTTACAGTAAAGTTTGATTAGTTCATGTTAAAATATGATTACAAAATCTGTACTAATATTATTCTAGTTTTCTAGTACTAGTATTATTCATTTTAAGGATATATATGAAATGTTTTTTTTACTTAATATATGTTTGCATACATGTTAGCTGGAGACACTTCAAAGATGATAAACCACAGTAAAACCTGTTTGATAAACCACTGTAAAACCTAAGCAAAATCAGATTCTCTTTGCCAACATCACCTCCTATTCTTGATGCTCCATTAAATGAGACGTGTAAAAAGGGTTGTGGAAATGGTCAAGTTAGTGCTAATTGCTTTCCAAGAAGCTCATTTCCGCTGATATAGCCAGCTATCTGCACCTGGACACATCAGGCATCTGCGTGTACAATGAGTAAGTCTCTAATCACTGACAATGACTTTATTGTTCAAATGAGAATTAACTGAAATTAGCTATTAAAACTTTAATAAAAATAATTTTGTAAAAAAATCCATGTGAGTTGATCTATTATGGACAGACGGAAGGCTAGTGTTAAGGCAATATAATGATCATTCATTCATTCATTTTCTTGTCGGCTTAGTCCCTTTATTAATCCGGGTCGCCACAGCGGAATCAACCGCCAACTTATCCAGCATAGTTTTTACGCAGCGGATGCCCTTCCAGCCGCAACCCATCTCTGGGAAACATCCATACACACACATTCACACTCTAACACAACGGACAATTTAGCCTATCCAATTCACCTGTACCACATGTCTTTGGACTTGTGGGGGAAACCGGAGCACCCGGAGGAAACCCACGCAACCACGGGGAGAACATGCAAACTTCACACAGAAATGCCAACTGACCTAGCCGGGGCTCGAACCAGCGACCTTCTTGCTGTGAGGCGAACGTGCTACTCACTACGCCACCGTGGCGCCCCGAATATAATGATCATGTTAAATTAAATTAAGAAGTTATTGTATTATTTTCTCCTGCAATAAACTTTTTGTTTTATATACATTTCGTGCTTGCAGGTAAATGAATAAATACTACATTATTAATAATAAACTAATAATAATTGAATATCAAATATGCAGTACTACAGACACCATAAACATTCCATTGACATGCATTGAAAATCATTTTTTGCACTAAATGTGTAATATTTTATGATCTAAATATAAACAAGTGCTTTTTAAAATATTTTTTTTTACATTAAGACATTAGAAACAATCTAATCTAATCTATCTGTGCAGAATATTTTTAGGAAAGAGAGAGAAAGAACCACTGCAGTGCTGAAGAACAAAAACCAGGAGTCTCTCCCTTAATGCAGTGCCAGCGGCAACAGTCTCTCACATACCACAGACCCCAAGGATTATCCACAGTAGTAAAATATCATTAGTTTTTTACCATCCTATGAGCTTTGACATCACATGCCCCAGGCCACGTTCTCAAGAAAAAACCTACCACTGACAAATTCATCATGAAATAAACTTAAAATACAGGACATGATCATCACAATCAGGACACAGTATTATTAGTTTGGAGGGGATTTTAAGCATATGAAAGACAAAAAAAATGCATGTCTGTGTATGGGTGCTTAGACACATGGGCATGGACATCTATAACTCAATTCAAATAAGCAAATAGGTAAAAAGCCTCCACATTGGATAATTATTTCATGACAGTCAGACAGATACAGTTCAACAGCCTCGGAGTGTCATTTATTTCTAGTGTGGTGTAAAAGTAGCGAGGACCATGAAGTCGTGCAGGTAGTAGACTTCAGGTTTGGTAGTGGGGAATTCCACCAGGGCTGGTGAAGGGCTGTGTTGGTGGGGAGTAAATTGAAGTGCTGATCTAGCCACTGATGTCTGTTGAACAGATAAAGAGAGAAACATTAGCTCATGTATTCCCTTGGAGAGATCAAGCTCAATCTGTATTTCTTCATTCTCCATTTATATGTTTATCTCTCAACAAGCTGCAGGTGTTGATCGGTGCTGATAAGTTAGCAGGTGCTGACAGTTTGGGCTCGTGGCGACGCTGCATTAGGATACTTGCTGCACCCCATCCGAAGGGGCAGCTGAAGTCAGGTGCATAAAGGACAGGAGAGGAGGCCAGGGGCTTTTTGAGTTTGTGGATTACCTGTTTGGCCCTCTGGTTCCACTTTTTTTTTTCTTCTGAATACCCTTTCTTTGTCAGGTCTGTCACTGGACTGGCTATAGAACAGGGGTCATCAACTATATTTGTCAGAGGGCCAGAGTTTTACCAGATTCCAGCCTTGAGGGCTGGACCCCCAAGAAGAAAATCAAATAAAAATCTAATTTTGGATCAACAATATGTTTAATGTTTATACTTTTTCCATTTCATTACAAAACTGAAGGCATTTGATTCAGGCTCCCATCACCTATACCACAGTCAACCACTAGGAGTGATAGTTCACTTTCGCCAATTGGTGAAGCTTTTTCCTCGCTGCTGTCGCCACTGGCTTGCATGGTTCAGGATTTGTAGGGCTGCACATTGATGGATTTGCTCTTTAGTGTTTGAACTCTCAGCAGTGAATATTAAATCACACTAAACTGAACTAAAATGAACTTCAACACTGAAAACTGGACTGACACTGTTTCAATTTACTATAATCTTCTATGTGAAGCTGCTTTGACACAATCTACACTGTAAAAACGCTATACAAATAAATATGAATTGAATTAAATTGAATAGGTATTTTGACTCAAATAGATATCTCAACTCAATTAGGCTAAGTCATCAAGGGGAAGTGTAACTTTAGCCATAGATTAAGCACTGTGAGTAGCCTATTTCAGCATTGTTATTTGAATTCAAGGCCACTTAATGTTTCATTTGATGTGCGAACATTATTTGTGACCCGTTTTGTTCTGGTACCAGGTTATTTATTTACTATGCTATTTTAAGTTGTGCCAGATTGTTTTTCCTCCTTTTTTTAAGTCCTGAGGCAGACATCTCAAGTCTCCCAGAAGTTCCGTGAGTCTGCCGCAAATGCATAGAGACTCCTGGATGCCCGCAAACGAATGATAATCTCCTGGAAATCACACGTCTCCCTCTCGCTCCTCAAATACGTTGCGCACCACTATCCACCGCATCCCTGCTTGCTCTTCACCACACACATTGCGTGCACTCCGCCTACACCCCACCCAGTTTTTACTTGCCGCATAGTCTGTATGAGTCTCTCCTCCTTTCTGAGTGTAGCCAAAATATAGTCATAAATGGTGGTTATTCTAACAAGAGACTCAGTTGTTGTTATTTTTAGTTGCTTCAATAGTGTGGACCACTATTTTCTTTTTGATCCTCACAATTTTGCAATCCAGTCGCAGGCCGGATATGTCTGCAATCTATCTCGTTAGTTGGGAAAGGACCTCAGTTGTCAGAAGGGAGAGAGGCTCGCAGAGAACATGGTCATGAATCTGATGGAGCCATTTTGGATGATAGGAGAAATGTCACAATGGACGATTTCATCACACAGACTGCTGCAGTGCAAAACAACAGTTCCCCTTTATATGGGAACTCCAACGTGTGTCTGAAACTCAGACATTGGAAGTAGTCAGACAACCAATCACTTCTGAAGATAAGAAAACGGGCCAATGAAATGCCAATGGAATTGGCAGAGCTTTGCTCCACAGCTGATCCTGATGAGCTCATCAGGACTATATCAGTCAGTCGCTGGAGCAGCTCATTTAGAATTGTTGCTTCAGACCCGATCATGAGACTGAAGACACGCTATCTGCCAACCTGATTTCAAGATTGAAAACAGTTTTACTCACCAGTGCGGGGGAAGACGCAACAGCGGCAGTTGATCTGGGATTTCCTGTCCCCTGGGCGTTTCGCTGGTGTGCACAAAAAGAGCAGTTTCCATTTAAAGAGGCAGATTCCCATAGAGAGCAACACAGTCATTCAACGTCTTTTTCAAGACGATTGACTGTGTGTTTCTGGATGCGGTTATTCCAATCTCCGGATGATGGGCACGGGTATTGCATCACAGGCTGGGGTCCAACATGTTAATGCGGTGCCCGTGAACAGCTCATGCTCTCACTGTGAGGGCGTGGCTGTTGCATGGCTGAGATCGCAGCTTCAGCCACCTCCGTTGCTCCCCCTGAATACGGTTAGCACGCGGGCAGATCTGTGGATCACAGTGAGGGTTTATCCGTCGCCACGCCCCATCCAAGCTTCGAGTGGTTGTGCGGTTCATCACCCGGGATGCCCGCGCCTCCGCTTGATGACACCGGAGATCAAAGGTCCATTGCAACATCGGAGGGCGAGCTGTTATGCCCAGATGACAGACCGGGCTCGCTTGCATCCTACGGGATTTGGTGGCATTTTCGGTCAGCAAATTGTGCCATTAATTCGGACCGACTTACTCTCACGTTTACCTGAGACCTCGGTTCACTTTATGCCAAGGCTCCTAACCTTTTAATATTAGGCAAGGAACCTGCAAACGCTGCCTGCGGAGGAGGCAGACCCAGCCTTTTTATTGCTATGTCTGCGCACTGCGCTTAATGTGACACGAGAGCATACGTCTTTAAGCAGCTCTTTTCTGTTATGATCATCAGTAGGGAAGTGCTGTGTCAAAGCAAAGGTTGGTCTATTTTTAATTATGCAAGCTGTGTTCCCCGGTAGAGAGAGTGCGCTTATATTTTATTAATAATAATAATAATAATAATAATAATAATAATAATATAAGCAGTGCCTCCTTTTCAGCGTGAGTACGCAGCGCCTCTTAAACAGATCGTGTAGAGCTGTAGGCTGGGCGACACCTAACACATTCGAGATTATATCCTCGTGTGGAGTCGGTTTCCTTCCGATTACCGGATTACCCTGGTCAACTGGGAGGAAATTAAGCTCGTTGTCAACAAACACTTGCTGTGCCAGAGTTGTGTGCACTTTTTCTTATTCTACTAGTAAGTTTACCTTTTCAGGTGAACCCTAGAGAATTCCTCTGAGTGCCCCAGCACCTGATTTAATGGAGGAGTCAAGTGCATGGCTCAGTGTGCTGTCTGGTATGCCCTCTTGTGGTCAACCCGCATACTGAGCATACTTCTGTTATTTTGTTTTAGTGTAAGTTGTTAAATTATACTTTTAAGGATTTTACTACAAAGAAGATTGATATACCACCAGTAGATAATCAATAAACACTATTTAACACAGACATAGCCTTCTACCTAGGCTACAAAGAACATGAACATACACACACGATAAACATTACATTCTTTTTAGAATAAATTAATTGCTATTTCAAAAACATCCAGTTCTATTCACATAAGAGTGTGAAAGGCTTTGAGGCTCAGCTATCAGGATCATTGCCATGGAAACTCTAACCTGGGGTGAGCTGTTATCACCTCCTGGTGGGGTGAGTTTGTGGGTTTCCAAGAGTTGCTTGAAAAGTTTATGTAACAATGAAATACGTTAGTTTGTTCTTTCTCCATCCCTTACAGAGGAATTCACTGGGCCTGGTGTAGGGCTGTGCCAGTTGATTAAAGTGCCAAAGTAGCCACTGCTGTCTGTTGAACAGAGAAATAAAAACATTAGAGCATGTATTTCCTTGAAGAGTTCAAGCTCAATCTGTTTATTTTTTTCTCCATATATATATAAAGGGGTGGTCCACTACAATATCACATTTTAAACTTTAGATTTTGTGTAATGTAGTTTTGTGAACATAAACAACATTTTTGAATGTAGGATGCTCAAAGATCAATGCAAACGGAAACATTGTTTTTTACAGAGTTAGCCTACAGAGAACAAAGTGAGGCCCGGCCAGTCAGGGTGTGATTGGTGGAACTCCTCTAGAAGAGATAGATCTAGGACATAATCTCTTGATCCCCAGGATCTTTCCTCAGGACAGTAATCCTCCCAGTCTATAAGGTATTCTAAACGACCACCCCGGTGCCGAGAATCCATAATCTCTTTAACCTTGTGGATGGTAGTTGGTTTCAGAATGCCGGGAGGAGTGGGTACCGCGTCAGCTCCAGGGGGTTCTTTGGGGGAAGAAGAACAGTGTTTCAGGAGAGAAACGAGGAAGGTGGGTTGAATTTTGTACCTTGGTGAAAGTTGGAGCCATAAATTTGCCTGCATCTTAAAGGGACCAATGTTGCGGAGGCAAGGGAGACGGAGTTGAAAGTCCCGGGTGGAGTGCTATAATTTTTTTTCACTCCAATTCATCTTTATTTGTATAGCGATTTTACAATGTAGAACGTGTCAAAGCAGCTTCGCATGGATTGAAACAGAGTCAGTCCAGTTTTCAGTGTTGAAGTTCATTTTAGTACTCAGCTCCTAATCAATGTTGGCACTCCTCCAGAGCAAGTTTGATGTCCAGTAGATTTCTATTTCCGACATCATAGTTTTGCTCCGCTAGGGACAACTTTTAAAAGAAGGCGCAATGGTGGAGGCTCACCTGTCAGCTGGGATAGTACAGCCCCTAGTCCAGTGGTGGAAGCATCCTCTTCTACCGTGAATGAGTGATCAGGACCGGGGTGTTGTAGGAGAGGGGCTGTACTAAAAGCTTCTTTGAGCTTTTCGAAGGCTTTGTAGGCAGGAGGGTCCCATGCGAGGGTCATTGGCTTGCCGCAAAGTGTAAGTGTATATGGCTGTGGGACAATCTTGGGGTTAAGATCTTGGTAGTCAATACATGGGTGTAGATCTCCATCCTTCTTGCCCACAAAGAAGATGGAAGCTGCCGGTAAGGTGGATGGTTGAATGAATCCTTAGTGTAACATCTCTAAAATGTAGTCCTCTATTTCTTTGCGCTCCGAGATGGACAGGGGGCAGATCCACCCCTTGGGGAGTTTAGCTTCTGGCAATAGGTTGATGGCACAGCCCCATTGCCGAAAGGGTGGAAGTTTGGTAGCAGTCTGCTTACTAAATACATCCCGGAATGTCAAGTAAACAGGTGGGATATTTATATGAGAAGTCGCACGGGGGCTCTCAATATTGGATGCAGCGATTGGAAGAGACAGACACAGAGAGCTACAGGGCTTCACAGGTAATATACAGTTATCCATACAATTCTTACTCCAGCTGAGAATTTCGCAATCCTCCCACCTGATTTCTGGAGAATGGAGTGCCAGCCATGGATGTCCCAGGATGATGTCAGTAGTGGATTCCCCCAGTACCAGAAAGCTCAGTTCTTCCTGATGAAGACAACATTTTTGGAGCATTAGGTAACACTTTATTTGGATGGTCAATTTGAGTATTAGTAGACTGTCTACTTAAAATCTGTTGATCCTGACATTCAACAGCCATTTAACTGACTATAAGAAACTTTGCAAGTACATGTCAACTTAAACTAACTCTACCCCTAACCCCAATCTAACAGTCTACTTAAAAACTAATTAGAGTTAGTTGCAATGTAACTTAAATTCAACAAACGGACCATCAAATTAAAGTGTGACCGAGCATTATAGTAGGAGAGCAATGCCTGACCCTTCCTCGTTCTAGTGGTTTTCTTTGGATGGTGACAGAGTATTGATGTGGGTGAAGCTGACGCTGGAGCATGAGCTGATCAAGACATGACTGGAAAATGAAGTTTCCAGAGGATCCTGAATCTATTAATGCTGAGACAGAATGGGGCATTTTTGGGGTGACCAGTACGGCAGTAATACAATTTAAATGCAGAACTTCATTTGGAATTTTAATGGTACTCAGTTCATACAGTCTTGGACAGACATGTGGAATCTATCTGCATGGGTACTGGTACTGGAGGACAGGCAGCGCTGGGAGCAGACTGGTGAGCGGTTTTGGGCATATGGCAAATGTCTAGGCATTGAGCTGTACGTGTGGTCTTTTGTAAGAGACTTTCCAAAGCGATGGTATCATCATAGATGCCCAGTGCTGAGAGAAGACGTGGATTCCAGCCTTGTTGATAAGCTTTTTTTAAGGCTGTCTCGTTCCATCCACTAGCCGCTGCCAGAGTACGAAATTGCTGTTTTATCAGAAACATAATTTATCTTGCCATAGGTGAAACAGTTGGTCAGATGTGGAGAGAGTTCCGGTAGACATACAGAAAACTTATGTAAAATGATTTGAAAACTGGGAATATGAATTAATTATGCCACTATTAGCATTCCTTATAGACTTTGCCAGAAAACAAGAAAATCAGAAATGCTGCTTTGGAATGCTCAGTGGGAAACTGAAGAGGATGAATTTCTATATACAAATTTACTTAAAAGCAAAAAAAAAAACAAAAAAACGCTACACTCAGCTGCTTCACCAGAGTAATTGTGAGGGAGGGCCATGGAACTTACAGACGCAGTTATGAGTCACCGGAGGTTGGAATGCATTGACGAGCTCCGTGAGGGCATCCAATGATGTGTTTGTGGTGCTGTGCTTCCGGAATCCATCTTGGAAGTTTGTTTTGGCCAACTCACAAAGGAACAGCACTGGAGTATGAGTAAAATACACAAGTGTTTATTGAGAGTTGTCAAACAAAGTCTTAACTGTGGATTCTTGAAGTCTGAGGGAATGTGCAGAGAAGTCTGTTGCAGACCCACACAGGCAGGGATATCCAGGAAGACGTAAAAATCAGTACATACAGGTAAATACCAGAACTCAGGAGATTGCTTGAAACCAGGACAAGGATCACGAAAGAGTAGTCGCATAGAAATATCGGCAGATGTTGCTAGATGTGAGTATCAGGACCGGTGATGACATAGTGAAGGTGAGTGCTCTTTATAGTGTGTTTGTGTACAGGTGCAGTGAATCAGTAATCAGGTGATAGTGAATGGCTGTGAGTGGGTCCTGGTGAATGGGGTGACTCCGGTGACTACCTTAAATTGTCAGAGAGATGACAGTTAGATCACTCCATGCAAATACCCTCAAGCAGATGCAAGCCAATTGTGTTTACACAACCCTGGAAAAGTAATGTGATTGGCTGTTCTCCTCTTTGAAGCGTAGACATATTTTGCGAATGAACCGGGAAACACACAGAAACCAAGAAACATGCAGAAACCGTAAAGTGTCAGTATGCATACCTCTGTGTGCTGACGACGTATGCATTACTTCTGCACTAAAATATATGTTATTGTTACATTCTTAATAGCACATGCAGTGATCATTGTGTTGACTGCATTTACTTAGCAATAAAATTAGCCTGGGTGCTAATGTTGCAATATTAACGAAATGTAAGTGTTGACTGTGCATTTGTTTTGCACTAAATTTAGTTATTCATATTGTTTCATTGTTTTTGCAACATGTTACGAGCTATCAAACATGTAAATGTATTTCCTGAAAATAAGTAGTTAATTGTGGCATGTTGCAAAACATTTGCGTCTAGTATTTTATTGATGGCGTCACCAGTAACTGATCAATGTTAATTCAACTTTGATAACATATAAGTCGACTTCCAAAAATTTAAAATTGTTAACCACTTGTCCACATGAATATGCACAAGTGTATTGTGATGCATGTTAAGGGCAAGCCAAGCCAACAGATGGCAATAATGACACTGTTATGTTGGATTCACACTAAACAGGAAATTAAGTATTAAGTTTTCAGAATGGTTTCAGTTACCTGTGTCATGTGGACAAACCGCAAAAATGCATAGAAAAAAAGTGTGATTTTGAAAACACCCATGTGAACAGGACCTGAAATGCCACCCAAACGCTGATATTTTCACAGTGCTTGTTCTGTTTCTCTGTCTGGGCTACCAAGAGACATAAAGAAAGACAAAGAGAGAAGTGGTTACAATTTAGTTTTAATTAAATTTCAGTGAAGTATAAAAATGATAACTCTCTAGCATTTGACAAAGGCTTCCAGAATATATCCCAGTGCTGGATTTGGCCAAAAACTTCTTAAAGAAAGAGAGAAAAGTTTCAACAATAAAAGATGCTGTGGATTGTGAGCCACAACCTGTTAGTATTTTTATTTGTTAAAATTCATATCTTACATGCACTGTTTCTAGTGTTAGGATGTAAGGACATAAACAAGGATCTAAACAACCAGAAATGCTGTCTGGCACCATTAACATTTTAGCTACAAATTCACATTTATCCATCAAACTCCTGTAAACACCCACAATCACCAGCACATGCAATGCTCACTATGTGGCTGCTTTCCATGCCTTCAACATTTGAAATAATGAACTTGATTTTGCAAAACGTATGTGAATGTTTTTTTATTTATTGCACATGCTTTTACACATTCAGAGGAACCAGGAAACATGATAGCTGTTTTCATGTTAGCTAAGTAGTAGAATAAAATTAAAGTAAAATATGTCAAAATATAACTTGAGTTACTGGCATAACTCTGTGAGACTGAAGGGTGACCGTCACTAATGGCCTAAATAGAATGATAACCTTCGTTCCGCCTTCCTTCAAGACCGGATGTAAACAAAGTCATGCCCCATGACCCCAGAGGCAGAACTCCCTCAAGGATAAAAGCGAACTTCTGGCTCTTCCTCTTACTTTGAACACCCCAGACTTCTGAGTGACAAGGATTAGTGACAGTCATCCTTTGGTCTCACAGATCCACAGTTACGCCAGTAACCCATGATCTGTTTCGACCTCAGTCAGACCGTCACTAACGGCCTAAATAGGATGACTTATGTCAACAGGGTCGCGAGGAACTTCAGAATTCAAATCATTTGCTCCTCTCTGGGAAATAGACATTAATACTGCTGTGCTGGTGTTGCAATAGTGACATCAATACTGTAAAATTTGGAAAAAGTGCATTGTGTACACCATGATGCTGCAGCACAAATTTCTTCCAATTGAACTCCCCGCAGCGCAGCCCAAGAAGTTGCCACAATTCTGGTTGAATGGGCTCGTAGTCCTTCTGGCACTAGCAGTCCTTTTACTTTATAGGCCTGAGTGATAACTTCAACCAACCAGAGAGACAGTAGTTGTTTTGAAAGAGGCAATCCTAGCCTATTCTTGCCATAACAAACGAAAAGCTGAGCGTGAGTCTTTCTTAGGGGCTGAGTAGCACATATATAAGTTCGCAATGCTCTTACTGGACATAAGGTAGATAAACTCTCTTTTGTTGTCTGTAAGGGAGGTTGAAATCGGTCCAACTCTATTCCCTGATTGCTAAATCGAGGACTAATCACTTTTGGCAAAAATTAAGGATTTGGCCAGAGTGATACTCCCCTGCCATCTGGTTTCCAGCGTAGACAGTCTTCGCTATCTGACAGAGGACACAATTCTCCAACCCTTTTAGTGGAACAGATCATCTGAACCAATTTCTTAAAACCATGGTTTCCCTGGCCACTGTGGAGAAATTAGTAAGATCTCGTAGTGACCTTCCCTAATTCTCCGAAAGACTTGAGAAATTACAGGAATTGGGGGTAAAGCTTATAACATGTCTGTCGGCCACTCTTGTGACAGAGCATTTAGGCCTAAGCTGCCCTCCTGATCTATTAGGGAATACCATTTCGGGCAATGGGTTGTCTCACTGTACACAAAAAGATCCACCTGAGGAGTCCCATACCGGGACCAAATTTGGGCTACTACTTCTGTGTGTAGTCGCCATTCCCCTGTGGGAGGCCCGGTCCTGGACTGCATATCGTCCGCTCTGTTTGCTGCACCTTGGATATGGGTTGTCAGTGAGGACAGCCGCGGCCATGCCCATGTTAAAAGGTTTGTTGCTACCTGGAGGTTTCTCAATGATCTCGTACCTCCTTGGTGGTTTATGTGATATACTGCAGAGGTACTGTCTGTCCTCACCAGTACATGCTTAAATTGTATCATTGGTAATAGTGCTTTCAGAGCAAGATGAATAGCCCTCAGTTCTAGCACATTTATATGTTCTGTTGACCAAGACGGGCCCAACTTCCCCTTTACTGACCTGCCTTCCCAAACAGTACCCCACCCTGTTAATGAGGCATCTGTCATAATTACTGACCTCCTGTGAGGAATATTGCCGAGTGGGTTTACTCGACAAAGGAAGGACTTGTTTCTCCAAGGAAATAGTGCTTGTCTGCAGGTCACTGAAACCAATAATTTCTTCATCCGATCCTTTTTTGGATGCAGATGAAAAGAAATGAACCATCTCTGTATTGGCCGTGCCCTCAATAGGCCCAGAGGGATTACTGTGGATCCTGTGGTCATCATCCCTAGCAGCTTTTAAACCTTGTGGGCTGTCACAACCCTTGCAGCATAAACGTGACATATTGCTTTCTCCAGGTGATCTATTCTTCAAGGAGTAAGACATGCCTTCATTGTAATCGAATTGAAGTGTAGACCTAGGAAGTCTATCTGCTGCTTGGGTTGGCTTGCTCTTTTCCCAGTTCACTGTAAACCCCAGTGACTGAACTTGAGCCAGAACTTCCCTTGTCTTCTGAACCACCTGTTCTCGGCATGGGGCACAAATTAGCCAGTCGTCCAGATATGGCAGAATCTTGACTACTTGTATTTGAAGAGGGGCTAGAACAGCTGCAATCACCTGTGTAAAAATCCTTGGTGCTAAAGACAGGCCAAATGGTAGCACCCTGAACTGAAAGGCCTGACCCTGAAAGGCAAAACGAAGAAAGGGTCTGTACTTGGGGCAAATTGGGATGTGGAAATAAGCATCCTTTAAATCCAGAGATGTGAACCACTCTCATGACCTTATGGACTGCATTACTATTTTTGGATGAATCATTTTGAAGGGGAGAATTTTTAGGTATCTGTTGAGGCCTCTGAGATCTAGAATGGGCCGGTAACCACAGTCTCTTTTTGGGACTAGAAAGTATGTTGAGTAAAAGCCAGATATTGCTCCTTTTTTAATAGGTTTTCTAATTCTTTGATCAAAAATGGTTTTATCAGTGCGTCTTTGACAATAGTTTGTTTGACTTTTAAAAAGGGTGGGGGGCGCCGTCAAAATTGTAGTCGATACCCTTGTGTGATGGTGTATAGAACCCAGGGGTCCACAACTACCTTTTCTCTGTTGGTTCTTAAGGGTTGGGAAAAATTCCTATGCAGGACCGCCTTTCTGGCCTGCATATCTGCATGAGCTTCCCTGTTGACCTCCCCTTCTAAATTGAGACTTTCCCTAAGGATATGAATAAGTATTTTGTCTTTGACCGCGAAAATGCTGTTAAATAATAGCCAGGTCGCTATTAATGTGCCTATGCCAGGCAGGTTGTTGCGCTCTCTGGTGCTCTTTAACTTTTTGTCTGGGGCCTGAGGAAGATTTATGACAGGCTCTTTGCAGTTTCACTTACTGTAATAGAGCGTTCTGCTCTATCAAGGACCTCTCGAGAATGCGGATGGAATACCTGACCCAGCAACACTGGAAGATTCATTAATTCTCCTCTTATGCCATCTGGAAGGGTAGTCTGTGCCAACCATATTTGTCTACGACCTAAAACGGCTGAAGACATTGCCTCCCCCACATTATGTGTCAATTGAGAAAGGGCTTATAATGCTGAGTCAATAAGGTTTTTTGAATCTTGGTCGTCTGAACCTATTATCTTGCGCAAAGCTGCTAACAGAATAGCCAACGCATTGCCTGTGCGGGCTGCACTTGCTGTCGCATTAAAGGACCTTGATATTAAACGGTCAGTTTTTGCGCACTCCGTCCTTGGGCACCTAGGACACCCGGCCTGGGCCCAAAGAAGTCCATGCAGCTATCACCTGTTCGACTAGTGGCATGTTCCCCAAACCAGTTTCCACTGGATATCGTGCATTGGCCAGCTGTCTACACTCTGCTACCGGAATTCACGGTGCAGCATTAATTAGGGTTATACCCTCCCATACTCCACCTACAGGGGCTGGATCAGGTAATGGTAACTTCAGGCCAACGATCTTGGCTGCACTAAACACTCTGTCAATGGCATTATTTTGCTGTATATTCTCTTTTAACGTTGGTTCATCATCAACCTCTGCTGAGTCTAAACGTGTTCCCCCATACTGGCTTCCTTCTGAATGTTGTCTCTCCGTCTTACATACTGAGGGATAGGACCAGCTGCCCTATTAGCCGGACGAAGACGGTTTCTCCTTTGGTAGGTTTCTCCTTTCGCTGCAACACAAGGGCTGTCTACATCCTCATGCATATGAAGGGCATTCCCTATGCCCGTCACAAGGGTCCATTGTAATATGGCAAAATCTGCAACATTGAGAAGCCCTCTTATACTGCTTTTATTCAGATTTAACACTAACTGCGAACAGTGGTGTAATAAAAGTTTCATATAGTTTAGAAGGTCTGCACCAGCACGCGAACGTACCTAGCAGATCTTCACCAAGCCCTAACAACTGCAAACAGTGATTATAGGGTATAAATATTTCAAAACTCATCAATATTGGTTATGAAAGACTGTGTACCAACTGGTGAGCGCTTCTGAAAAAACAATATATTATACATTTATAACAAAAAACACCACAATTCATAGGGGCACAAGGCACCTATACCACCTGGGTAAAGAATTACTTAGACCAGGTAAAGAGGAAGAGCCGGAAGTAAAGCCCACTTTTATCCTTGTGGGAGTTCTGCCTTCGGGGTCATGGGTCATGACTTTGTTTACATCCGGTCTCGAGGGAAGGTTATCATTCTATTTAGGCCGCTAGTGATGGTCTGACTAAGGCCAAAACAGATCTGTATTTTCTACAAATGAAGCACAAGCACAAATTATTTTGTACCCCATAAACACAACCAGTCCTTAAAAATACATGCTGTATTACCCTTTTAAACAAATATGTCAGAATACATATCCTGTGGTTGTGGAAAAAATCTGTTTCAGAAGGGTCAAATAATTGTAATGCATCAAGCAAAAAACAAAGATAAAAACATTTAAGAAGATTTCTGAAATTACTAAAATTGGGATAAGAGCTATCCAACACATTATTCAAAACATAATGAACAGCAATCAACTGCATAAATGTATGTAGCCCTCCATACCTAATGCCTACCAGGTGACCTCTCTCACCTGTGTCGTAGTTTCCGGCTATGCTCTTAATAAATGAAGCTCAGACTGGAGGTTATGAATATCAGAAGAATATACTTTATTGGAACAATTTTCAAAAAAGCAGAGACAGCCTTGAGCAGACCCATCTCGAGTCTCTCCCCAGGACAAATCCAATGTCCTTTACGTTTTCTATAACTTTTATCCTTGCGTCCTCCCACCTTTGTGTTTTCACAGCTGGTTCCTGGTTCAACAGGCCTCTCCCAGCTCCTACTAATTTACGACCTCTATTTAAAGCCCCATCTTCTTGTTGGGCCTTATAATGTTCAGATCTAATGTACTCATAACTGTTTTTCCACATACAGTTCATGCAGGTTCTCCATGATGGACATCTAGTGTTCTCCAGGCTCCTGTGCCTAGACTGCAGCTCTGCACAAGAAGTTTGGCCAGAGGAGGTATGGTCGTGCCCAACTGAGCCTGGTTTCTCTTGAGTTTTTTTTTCCCTTCAGTATCGCCAAATGGTAAAGTTTAAAACTTTACTAAAGATACATCTCTTTGCATTAGCATACACATGAAATGCAAATATAACTTTTGAAGTTTAAATCCTCTAAAGAATTGTTAGGCCGGGAACAATTCTTTAATGATCAATGGTAAAGTCAGGAGCTTGTGGGAATTAACTTGTGGAAATTTTCAAAAAATTTTTTTTTCATTTTTCAATATGAACAAATGCTGCAGATTTAACACTTAACTCCGGCCCTTTTATTTAGCTTTTTTAGTAAAAGTGGCAATGGATATGTTGCAGAACCATCTGTCCTTTGTTCTTCTGAAGGACAAAGGTGTTAAGAGGCCAGAAATGGCTTCCTGATATAATCAACATTCCCTCTAATCTACATCGTCTCAGACACAGAGAGATACATGGATCACAATACTTCCATCTCAAAAAAGGGACACAAAATGGAACATTTCACTTCATATACTTTTAGGTTAAAATAATCATGTATATATTTAATATGCACTGTTTGAAATACTCCACTTGTTGTGCTTGCTAACCAGTTCTTTATAGTCATACATAAAATCTGTTGTAGTCATACTGTCGTAAAGTCATGCTGATGCACATGCGTTTGCCATAGGTTGTTTTGTGTTGTTGTTGCTGAAGTTGATGCAGTAAACTAGCATTCACCCGAAGCTCCGTTTTTAAGTGTTTTATTGGACATAACACCACTTTATTAACTTTGCTTAATAATGATTATATATGAATGCTTAGGTAAAAACCAGCATTACATAGTGATGTTTAGACTTTATATATTCAGCACAATATCTAGATAAATTTGATGTGGTTTGGAAAGTGAATTATACATAGGAAAATATTTAACACTTTTAAATGTAAAATCAGTTTAACTGTGGACTATGACTATGCAAATACTGGTTACACTATGGATGACACCTTCCAGTGACCAAATCACAGGATCATCCATCAGGAAACATCCCTTCAAGACTACCAGTTCCAGGAATTTGCATGTCCCAGATTTCCAGGAACTCTACCTTCAAGGATAAAGTCGTCGGCGTGTCCCCAACATTAGAACCACCACCTCCAGAAATATCCAGTTATGCGTGTTCCAGAATCCCCAGATTTCTTGTTTTCAAAATTCAAGAGAACTACGTCTGCTTGTTCCATGCATCAAGACTGGCTGAAGGATCCAGCTTCTTCCAACCACTTAACCACTGCATCAAAGGCAGAAACGCGAATATACAACTTTCCAAACCTCTAACAGAGACCTTGGCATTGTGTTTCAGTATAAGATATTCTAATTATTTTGATGTGTATGACTTATATTCAATAATATCAAAAACTTCCCCAGTTGTTTGTTATTTTAGAATAAGGTTTAACTTATCAGACTCTAGCTTGGTTTTAGAAAAGATAACAGAGTTATTCATCACAATTCCCAACTTAATCACCTTCATGGTTCCTGCCTATGCTCTTTATGCATTGTACATTTAGTAATTTTAGTAACCCTTGTTTATTCTTTTGTTAATAAATACTAATTTATTACAATTGTGTCTTCCTTGTGTTGATAATACAGTAAAAAGCTCTACAAGTCAGACGATCTTATTATCCTTCAGATTTGGTTCAATAATAAACACCTTTACATTTGTATATTTCAATTAACAATATTTGATGCTGGACTGAAGCAGTTCAAATTTACAAGAACTACAATTTAAAAGAGGTATAGAAATGAATATGAACTGAATTTAACATTTTGGAAGGTGTGTGCCCCATTATTTGTGGTGTAAAAGTAACAGCACATTTCAGAAAAATAACATCACAACAACCAGTGAATTATGGTGGTGATAATGTAATGGTCTGAAGCTGTTTTGATGTTTCAGAACCTAGAAGACTTGGTGTGATAAATGAAACCATGAATTCTGCTGAGTACCAAAATATTTTGAAAGAGAATGTCTGACTATCTGTTAGGGACCTCAAGCTGAAGTAAGCTGAAGCAGGATGATTATCCAAAGCACATCAAAAAAATCTAATTCTGAATTGCTGAAGGAAAACAAAATTAAGACTTTGGAGTGGCCTAGCTGTCTGAGGGAATGCTATTGATAAACTGGGGTAAAAACATATTAAACATTGGCCAATCCTGTATCTCAGTTACTTTACAGTGCTTTAGGAATGCTGATAAACAATGCCGATTCATTGGAGCCATGTCTGAGTCCACTAGATCCATTCAGAGGTGCACCAAGCCATGTGAGTTCATAAACTCCTCCAAAAACTGTACCTGGAAGATGGAAGATTTCAGCAGTGCTTCACACTGAGCCCATACCAGTTTACAGATTAGCTGTTGTCCGGTGTCAACAAGAGGATTTTCCCCTGGGACACCAACAACAGGCTCTACATCATAATCACGCCCCTACAATAGCAAGCTCATGATTGGTTAACGTGTTGCGAATATCCACTGAAGTTTTGCTGAAGATTTTCTAACTTGATCGATTTACATGTTAGGTGCATCAATCGTGCAAAACACTTAACTCGCGCCACTTCATTCGGATGAATACCACCCTTCGCATTTATCGCACCGCAGAATGCCCATTCACATATTTCCATTGACTTAACAGGTAAATCACTCATGCTTGATGCTTCTTCCATGTTTGTTGTGAATATAGCATTAAAGTTTTCTTCAGAAGACATAAGAGGTCCTCGCTGCAGTTTTGAGAGGAGCTGTTACTTTTTTTTGTTTGACTGGTGATCATTTGGATTTTGCGTTTTTTTCAGGTGCACAAATATTCATGTGGTGAGACTGTGTAATCTCCAGCAAAGAAGATTAACTGTGAGTGGTTATTGATGCTGTTTATTTACTGGTTGATGATTGTATATTGTTATATTATTTGATTGATATTGACCATTTGTTGTACCTCCTTTTCTTTTGGCCTGTTTTTTCTTCTTATGACCAGTGTTAATTAATTTTTTTCAACCATTTAGTTTTAAATATTAGAATTTTGATAGTGATGTTAAAAATGGAAATATAGGCTACATTTGTTTATTTCACATTGAATTTTATTTGTTTTATGATCATGTGAGCTTAGAGTGTGTATAGCGCTTCAGTCTTTGTATTTTGCATTTGGGCGTACAGTGCGTGTCACATAAAGACAGGTTCTTGTGTTTGAGAAGTTAGTTGACCTGTGGTGGTTTGAGTGTGCACGACAGGTATCCCTGGGAGTGCAGCATTGGTCTTGGTTGGATCTTCAGGTAGTTGGTACCCATCATCATTATACTGATGTGGTTCTGGCTCTTTCACAGATAGGAGATATTTGTGTTTTTTCCTATATTCCTTTCCTCTAGACAGGACTACATAAGACCTTGGTTCACAACAGATTTCCTTCACATCTGCTTTGTGATTATATCCATGAGGGGTTTGGATTCTCACTGTTTGTCCTTTTGAGTCTTTAGTAGTTTAGTTGCGTTTCTGACTCATTCTTATTTTTTTCACTTGTGCATGAATGTCGTTAGATGCAAGCGGAGAGGGTTTCAACAAAGAACTGTGAAGTGGTAGGTTGGAATGGGTTTGTCTGGTCATTAGTCTCTGAGCTGGGGAGCCTAATTTTGAATCTCTTGAAATATTTCTCAGATTCAACAGTGAAGCAATGAAGATATCAAACTCTTGTTCAGACATACGCCAGTTTTCAGCAATATTTTCGTGGAAAACAAGAGGGCCTGTGCCTAGGTTTCATTACATAGCTTAGCCACTAGCTAGTTATACCCAAGTCTAGAGATATGCATGGAAACTTTTCCAGCGTAGACAAAACACACTTTCTTTACTTCTGACACCATGTTGACTCAGAGAAATTGCACTGAACTGCTAGCGAGGCACGGTTCAACCTAAACAGTGTTTATTAACAGAGGGCACAATAAACACACAGCAGCTTCACTTTGTACCAACACACATACATAGTGCATGACTGTGTAACTCAGCGGGAGTGAGGTAGAGGGGGAGGAGCTACACTGAACACTACAAATCCCATATACATGCTGTCATAAGGATCAATGCATTACATTATTATTTTTTTTAAGTTTAGATTTTTGATATTACACAATCTTCTTCAGACTTCTTTCACTCACTTTATTTGTGTGGCAGTTTGTAACTTACTAAAGGTCTGTATATGCTGAAATAACTCTGGATTAAGAAGGTGAAATGAGAACTTCAAAGTAATTGGTTTTATCCTGGGAATGGCCATGATCTCCATAGATGGGTTTTGAGTCTAATGATAGTGATTCTTTTGAGGTTATTTGGCAGCAATTCCTGATAGGTTTAAATAGCTCAGTGGAAAAGCAGTGTCTCACCCACTTCAGTCAATTTGTGGTTTGTGAGCATTTAACCAAGGCAAGGATGTTAGGGAGCTTATGAGAATGAATTAAGAATTCTTTGACTTCCTCGTGATTTTCCCACTTGTAGCGTAAGAGGTGGAGTGCACTTACTAACCAGTCTTGAACACAAACTGCTATTAACTGTAGTAATGTTAAGGGGTTCTTGGAGAGTCACAGGGTGAATGGCAAGACTCTGTGCCATCTTTCAAAATTCATAAAACTCCTGAGACAAAAAAGATCCTGAGACAACAAAGCCACATACTACTTAATGGTGTTGTTGGCTCTAGGGCATTAAGGCATGGATAATTAAGCCCATGGTTGCAGAGCAGGTTGTGGTTATAATCTTGCCATAGCTTAAAAATCTCAGGATGAGATTTGGATTTTCAGTTTTTTTTCTTGTCAGCTCAGAACAGTAAATGCAAAAATGGTCTAACTTGCCACAATATAGACAACATTTATCTCATCCATCAATTGCATTTGGCCTGAATTTAACAGAGTTCCAGCGTAACAGGTTCTGCTACGTTACCAGGAGGAACAGTTAATCTAATAGAGCTAGTGGCATCAAGTAAGCTGAAGTGTTGTTGGTGCTCCAGCTTGTTCTTTGAGGCAATAGTCAGCACCGATGATTACATCAATAAGAGACCCGAGATTAGTGGAAAGGTCTCAGAATGCCAACTTATCCTTTAGCTATGGGGACAAACCATGGTGGAAACCATGTTGATCCCATCTACACTTAGTTGCTAGGGTTCAAAACTCTAAAGCAGTGGTCCTCATCCATGGTCCTTTCACAAAACAGGCAACTAATCAGACACAAGGTGACAAAAACTTAGCCATATGAAAAATAGTTCCCCTTCGGGAGGGGAACTTCAATGCTATGTGGAAAAATTCCACTATGGGGATTTCGTTCAGAAAGCCAATCATCTGAAAGAGTATGTAAACGGGCCAATGAAATGCCAATGAGTTGGCAGCTTCAGCTTGCGCAGCTGATGCTCGTTGCAATCAAGTTGGCAATAAAAGCACAGCGATAGCAGAGCTGAGCATCCATTTTCGCTTCAGAGTCTTTCACGAAGCTTCTGAGAGAGTCATGAGGGTTCCTCCAGCTGTATTACACAGAGAGAGGGAACGAGAGCGGTCTCCCGGTCCAGAGTGTGTGACACGCAGCGGCAGACGGTCGAGCTGGGTCCTCCCTTGCCTGGCGTTCTTTGGGTCCGGTCCTCCAGAGCGGTTTGTATTGTTGCGATCCTAAAAGAGCAACACGGTCGTGCAGCACGTCTTTTTCAAGACGGCGCTCCGACTGTGCGTTTCTGGATGCAGTGGTTTCCTGTCCCCGGATGATGGGCACGAGCACTGCGTTTCATGTCTGGGGTCCAGCATGTTAATGCGGTGCTCGCGGACAGTGCATGCCATTACTGCGGTGGTGTGTCTGTTGCGCAGTTAAGATCGCAGCTCGCTCTTGCAAAAGGGCCAACCACCCCAGTTGTCCCCCGCTCCGCGGTGGGCACTTGGGCAGATCTGAGGGTTGCAGTGGGAGTAAATCCGCCGCCCTCACAGCCGCGGGCCAGGCTGCCTCCACCCTGCACGCTTGGGTATGTGCGCACGCGCTGACCCAGCTGCATGAGGGTGGTTCCGACCCAGGCTGGTTACCAGCCCCGCACCGCACCCGACTGAGCTCCACGGACCTCAAGTCTGCTGCGTGTGCCCTGGGAAGGACGATGGCCACATTAGTGGTCCAGGAGCGCCACCTTGGGCTAAACCTGGCAAAAGATATGCGCGGAGTCGACAAAGTTTGCTTTCTTGTCTCCCCCGTATCCCAGGCTGGCCTGTTCGGCGACACTGTCTGTGAATTCACCCAGGAATTCGAGGCGTTGAGAGAGCAGTCAGATGAGGTCTCCTATCGGCGGGTATGTATGACCGCTCGGCCCACCGAGCTTTCCACATCTGCGGCTCCTCGCCGAGGGCGCCTGCCTGCGAGTGCTGCCCCGCCCTGTCTGCGCCTCCGGCGAAGCAGCAGCGATGAGCACCTCGTAAGTGGGCCGCCCGCCCCGTCCAGGGCGCCGTTAAGTCCGGTAAACGGATCACGAAGCGTCCCTGAGACGGGTCATCTGGAGAAGAGGTAAGTTGCTCTTTCCCCGGTGGAGGGCCGGGCTCAGTGAAAGAGCACTTTTTCCACTTCCTCGGATGTGACAGCTCAAACTCTGCCAGTCCGGGACGCTATGCCTTCTGGCTCGCAGAGTCGGTGCATCTCGCCAGCGGCTCACGAGCGGTGGGAGGACGGTCTCCTTTCTCCCACTCCTCCAGCCCCCCTCCCGGAGAATGGGAGCGAGCTGAGAGTGAATCTCTCGCCTCCAGCTCTTCCGCGGGACCCCAGCGCTTCCCGGATCAGCACTCCCACTCCGCGCTGCCCCACTGCAGGTACTTCATCGATTGTTGCAATGGGACCATTAGCGAGGGCGTTGCCTGCCTGGTTAGCGTGGGCCAGCCCTTCGCGGTGGCTAATACGCACAATCAGACTCGGCTATGCGATTCAGTTCGCGAAACGGCCTCCCAAGTTTATTTAGTGTGTATTTTACCAGGGTCAGCCCCCTGTCCGCCCCTGTCTTGCGAGAGATTGCTGTCCTCCTGGCGAAGGATGCAATAGAGCCGGTCCCTCCAGCCGAGATGGAGAGCGGGTTTTACAGCCCGTACTTCATCGTGCCCAAAAAGAGCGGTGGGTCACGGCCAATCCTAGATCTGCGCGTTTTGAACCGCTGTCTTCAGAGACTCCCATTCAAGATGCTCACGCAGAGGCGCATCCTCCGGTGCGTTCGTCCTCAGGATTGGTTTGCAGCAATAGACCTGAAGGACGCGTACTTTTATGTCTCCATTCTTCCACGTCACCGTCAGTTTCTGCGGTTTTGTGTTCGAGGATCGAGCTTGGCAGTACAAGGTCCTCCCCTTCAGGCTCTCCTTGTCTCCGCGGGTCTTCAACAAGCTCGCGGAGGGTGCCCTAGCACCCCTGCGGCTCGCGTGCATCCGCATACTTAACTATTTCGACGACTGGCTGATTTTAGCTCACTTGGGGGAGCAGTTGATTATGCACAGGGACAAGGTGCTCCGGCACCTCGACCTATTGGGGTTTCAGGTCAACCGAGAAAAGAGCAAACTCACCCCCGTGCAGAGGATCTCTTTTCTCGGGTTGGAGCTGGACTCGGTCACCATGACAGCGCGCCTCTCTGGGGAGCGCGCTCGGCTAATGCTGAACTGTCTGAGAGAGTTCGACAGCAAAATAGTGGTCCCCCTGAAATCTTTTCAGAGGCTCCTGGGGCATATGGCATCCGCAGTCGCCGTCACGCTGCTCGGATTACTCTATATGAGACCACTTCAGCACTGGCTTCACGATCGAGTCCCCAGACACGCATGGCACGCGGGCACACACCGGGTGACTGTCACTGCGCTGTGTCGCCGCACCCTCAGCCCTTGGAACGACCCCTCGTTTCTACAAGCCGGTGTGCCTCTGGGACAGGCGTCCAGGCATGTTGTTGTCTCAACAGATGCCTCCAGCATGGGCTGGGGGGCCGTGTGTTGCGGGCATGCAGCAGCGGGCCTGTGGGTAGGTATCCAGCTGCATTGGCACATCAATCGCCTAGAGCTGCTGGCAGTGTTTCTCGCTCTCTGCCATTTTTCTCAGGTGCTGGAGCGCCAACACGTGCTGGTCAGGACGGACAGCACGGCGGCGGTAGCGTATATCAACCGTATGGGAGGTATCCGCTCTCGCCGCATGTCTCAGCTCGCCCGCCGTCTGCTCCTCTGGAGTCATCCACGGCTGAAATCGCTGCGCGCCATTCACATTCCAGGCGAGCTCAACCGTGCAGCCGATGCGCTCTCGCGGCAGCCTCTACGTCCAGGAGAATGGAGACTCCACCCCGAGATGGTCCAGCTGATATGGGCGAACTTCGGGGAGTTCCAGATCGATCTGTTTGCTTCCTTTGAGAACGCTCATTGCCAGTTGTTTTTTTCCCTGACCGAGGGCTCCCTCGGCACGGATGCACTGGCCCACAGCTGGCCTCGGGGCATGCGCAAGTATGCGTTTCCCCCAGTGAGCCTGCTCGCGCAGTTACTGTGCAAGGTCAGGGAGGACGAGGAGCAGGTCTTGCTAGTTGCGCCTCTCTGGCCCAACCGGACCTGGATATCAGAACTCTCCCTCCTCGCGACGGTCCCCCCCTGGCAGATCCCTTTGAGAGAGGACCTACTCTCTCAGGGACAGGGCATCATCTGGCACCCTCGCCCAGATCTTTGGAATCTCCCTGTGTGGTCCTTAGACGCGAGGAAGACTTAGGTAACCTACCGGCTTCGGTGGTTAATACCATCACTCAGGCTAGAGCCCCCTCTACGAGGCGCGCCTATGCCCTGAAGTGGAGTCTATTTACTGAGTTGTGCGTCTCTCGCAGAGAAGACCCCCGAAACTGCCAGATCAGCGTTGTGCTTTCTTTTCTTCAGGAGAAGCTGGAGAGCAGGCTGTCGCCCTCCACACTGAAAGTTTACGTGGCCGCTATCTCCGCTCATCATGATGCGATAGATGGCGGCTCCGTGGGAAGGCATAACCTCATCATCCGGTTCCTCAGAGGTGCTAGGCGATTAAATCCACCCCGCCCCCCTCTCATGCCCTCTTGGGATCTCGCCCTCGTTCTCACGAGCTTGCGCGGAGATCTATTCGAACCACTCGAATCAGTATCTTTAAGATTTCTGTCCCTGAAGACAGCTCTGCTGATCGCGTTGGCATCGATTAAGAGGGTCGGGGACCTGGAGGCATTTTCGGTCAGTGACTCGTGCCTGGAATTCGGACCGGCTAACTCTCACGTTGTCCTGAGACCCGGCCCGGCTATGTGCCCAAGGTTCCTACCACACCGTTTAAGGATCAGGTAGTGAGCCTGCAAGCGCTGCCCACGGAGGAGGCAGACCTAGCCCTTCATCTGCTGTGTCCAGTTCGCGCTTTGCGAATTTACGTGGAACGCACTCAGAGCTTTAGATCATCTGAGCAGCTCTTCGTCTGTTATGGTGGTCGGCAGAAGGGAAGTGCCGTATCAAAACAGAGGTTGGCCCACTGGATAGTGGATGCCATCTCCCTCGCTTACCAAAGCCAGGGCGAGCCGTGTCCCCCAGAGGTGCGAGTGCACTCCACTAGGAGCATTACTTCCTCTTGGGCGCGTGCACGCGGCGCCTCTCTAACAGACATCTGTAGAGCTGCGGGCTGGGCGACACCTAACACATTTGCAAGATTCTACAATCTGCGAGTGGAGCCGGTTTCCTCAAGGGTATTAGGTAACCTTTGGTGATTGGGGAAACACTCGGTGAGGTGTTGTAACACGCTTGCTGCGCTATCTCCTTAACACAGGGGTACGTGCGGAGGAGGAGTCAGACGCTGGCCCGTTACGTTGTAGGTCTGCCCGCTGGTCAGCCCGCGTTCTGGGTATAGGTGCCCGCTATGTGCGATCCCCGCTGGTGATCCCATATGCATTTTAGCCACGATGCTGTCCCCCTTCTCAGGCAGGACCCGTGTCTTCCCTCACAGCTAACCATCTTATATTCATATGCGTACTCCCCTTTTCAGGGCTAGTCCTTATGTTTTCTTGCCACCAGTCTCCCCACTCGGGCAGCAGGTGGCCTCCGCAGCGTCCTCCCTATCGGGACTGCACGCTTTCCCAACGTACTGTCGTATCAATTCCTAGAAATTACTAGATGTCTTGCGACTCCCGAAAAATATATCTAAATCCGTAAATCTTCTGTTGAAGTGGGATAAGTAAGGGCCAGGGAACACGTTGGAAGACCGCGCCTCCGGTGATGCAGGTGCGCTCACGCTCTACTCAGCCTGGCTAACCTCTCATCGGGGGCAAGGTAAGGTCCATTCATTGTGGCGTTTTCCATACATTTCCCCATAGTGGAATTTTTCCACATAGCATTGAAGTTCCCCTCCCGAAGGGGAACGCTCCGGTTACTAAAGTAACCCTCGTTCCCCGAGGGGGGGAACGGAAATGCTATGTTCCGTCGCCACAATGAATGCCCCTTAGCTGCTGGGGTGAAAGTCTCTTCAGCTCAAAAAGGATGCTCAGCTCTGCTATCGCTGTGCTTTTATTGCCAAATTGATTGCAACGAGCATCAGCTGCGCAAGCTGAAGCTGCCAACTCATTGGCATTTCATTGGCCCGTTTACATACTCTTTCAGATGATTGGCTTTCTGAACGAAATCCCCATAGTGGAATTTTTCCACATAGCATTGAAGTTCCCCCCCTCGGGGAACGAGGGTTACTTTAGTAACCGGAGCGTTCTCAAACTTGATTCTTAGAGGGCCACAGCTCTACACAGTTTTGCTCCAATCAGATCTAATGATTGGCCCTAATCAGATCCAACTAATCAAGGTGTTCAAGTCTACTTGAGACTATTAAACACATGTGAGTTGGAGGTTGTTAAAGCTAAACTGTGCAGAGCTGTGACCCTCCAGGCATTGAGTTTGAGACCAATGAGGTCGAGGTCTTAAGGAGAATAACCTTTGCTGATCAGGATGAAAAGTTTGTCTTGTTCACTTTAAAAAAAAATGGATGTACAGGTGCAATCAATTTTCCACTATTACTCTTAAGTTATTATTCATACAACAAAAACGGAAAAATGCTAAACAAAGATACAAAGGGTAGCCAACACAAAATACATATGTTCCTGAAATGCAGGTCCCATCCCACACTCAACACACTACAAATATAAGGTATAAATACAGCACTACAACACAAGAGAGAAAGATCGACTTAGAATGTCATTTACCTGTTTAGTAATGATTTGATCTGCTGTAGTTTGAAATGATGCTGTTTTATCCTCTAGGACAGTGGTTCTCAAGCTTTTTTTACCAAGTACCACCTCAGAATAAAATTTTCTCTCCAAGTACCACCATAATAACTGGTATTAAAGTACAGTAGAAGAGTAGACCTAATTAAGCAGCTACAGCACTGCACAGTTCAAGAACAAGGCAATTATTCTTCAAATTAGCAATATTTTTTATTGTCAGCCACTTAATTAAAAGATTTAGCCTATTAAAATCAATTTACTGATCAAATCAGTGTTATCGTATGCATCAAAGGGTAAAAAGTGTGTTCTTTTTTTTACTTTAATTATTGAGAGATTTCTCTGCGTACCACTAGAAGGAAGCTTGTGTACCACTAGTAGTACGTGTACCACAGTTTGAGAACCACTGCTCTAGGGGCTTATTATGCGGTTTCTGTCACCATCTTATGGATGAACAGCATCAACCGTCTTTGCTCAGCTCAATGACAGACTAATGGTGCCTCTCTGAAATCATAAATATTTTAAAATAGGCACTATCCATATAAATAAACTGCATAGTTGCAGTTTAGATAACTAGATTCTCATCTAAAAAAAAAGTTTTGTTGTCCAACACAAAATTTGTTAAACTGTAGAGTGTCCGTCCCCTGCTTGTCACTATGTGGGCAGAGTATTACACAAGTGTGAAGGGTTAAGAGGTTGGATGAGTGCTGTTATTTGCAATGTGTCGCATGACTGTCAGCCAATCAGATTCAGCTAAGTAGATTCAGACCAGACAGAACTGTTTTGTGTGTGTCATACACACATACACACACACACACACACACACATATATATATATATATATAAATAAATGTATATATATATATATATATATATATATATATGCAAATAAGTTGCTTGTTCATCATTTCAGTAAATAAAAAAACTCTTTATCTTGCATTTTTGCAAACGCTACTGCTGGCAATTTCCTAGCATGTCATAGCATCCTCTACAAATCCTCCTTGACTCAGGTATATGGAATTACAATGTCATGTCAAAGCATATAAGAAATAAGTCATCCACAAGCACAGGTAAAGAACCAGAACTGCAAGGGATTTAGGGACATTTATTTACACCTTGATGCCATCTCTCCTGCAGACAACTGCACATATGTTCAATAGACAAGGGATAATTAAATATTTTGCTCCATGCAGTGAAAAAGAAAAACTGATTGTGGTTCAGTGAATTCAGAGGAAATGACTGCCTACACTGAAACAGTTGGATGAAACATTAACTTCAATATATTAAGCAAAATTTGTTCTAAAGCATTCAAGCATAAAATCATGAGAACTGTTATAATCAGGCTGAAAAGTTATGCATTTATGCAAAATGTTATGCATGTATTACATTCAGCAAAGGCTCATTGTGGATACATACCCTTGTCTACATTTCTCGAAAACCACAAATATGTACCCTAGGCTATGTCTGGCTGGATTTTGTCTGTAAAACTAACACTATGGGGTGGTATGATGTCACAGACAGCATCTGTTTCTTTTCGCACTACTGCTGATCACTTACCTCAGTATGGACTGCTTTCCTGGTGTTACCAGTGTGCCCAGTAGATTGCCGGACACAGGGCCTACACTTTCAAAGAAATGTTCTATCCCTTAATTGTCCCAGGAAAAAAAAACAATCACAATTAGGTTACAACTAATTAAAGCTTGTACAGATTAATTAGATATTATTTATTTTATGATAAAGTACATCTATATTTTCAACTTTGCATTTATGCTGTGTTTTTGTGAATATACAGTTAAAGTCAGAATTATTAGCCTCCCGTTTATTTTTTTCCCCCAATTTCTGCTTAACAGAGAAATGATTTTTTTTTCAACACATTTCTAAACATAGTAGTTTTAATAACTCATTTCTAATAACTGATTTATTTTATCTTTGCCATGATGACAGTAAATAATAGTTTACTAGATATTTTTCAAAACACTTCTATTCAGCTTAAAGTGACATTCAGCCAACTAAGCTGAAAAGAAAATAAATGAATGAATGATGGATACTGTGAAAATGTCCTTGCTCTGTAAAACATCATGTGTGTGTGTGTGTGTGTGTGTGTGTGTTTACCCATTTACTACACTAACTCACAAATATGCTATCATTTGGCTTCTCAAAAATGAATGTCTGGTAAAATAACATTAGAAGGTTTAGTGCTGCTTTGATTACAGTCATTACTGGGGATCCGCCTGTTTTGATGCTCCATAAGCACCTCCTATTGGCAGAGAGCGAATTGGCATTTACAGTCAGCCTTTTTCCTATCACCTTCAGGCAAATGAAAAATTAAAATACTTATTTCCCCCAGAGAATTGGCGCCACAAATAGAGTTTACTGTAGGTCTGTGGGGAACCATAATACATCATTTGTGGTAACACTAAAGCGAAGCCAAATGGAGTATCACAGAGGGGGTCTCTCTCTCTCACACACACACACACACACACACACACACACACACACACACACATATATATATATATATATATATATATATATATATATAGTGCCTGGACCATCTATTATGTCCGGTACTTTAAGAATTAGCTCATAAGTTCAAATTAATTCACATTAATTTTCGGGGATTCGAATCAGGAGATTCGGACGACTGACTCACAGTCAGAAATAGGTTAACACTTACACTTACGTTATCTATTGGTCCACCCTAATAGAAGTAAGCAGCGTAACTTTATCTTCAGTAAATCTATGTTATATTATTACGTGGCCAACAATAATAATATAAGTAGGATATCACTACTTACACAAGCCAGGTAGCAAGACCATATCAGAATCAGAATCAGAATAAGTTTTATTGCCAAGTGTGCTTCACACACACAAGGAATTTGCTTTGGCTACAGAAGCTTCCAGTGTACATAAAGTGACAAGTGACAACACAGAATAAATATTATAAAAGAAGACAATAGACATTAAACAGAGATGCAGTCCAACGATCTGGATGTTGAAATGTATGTACAGATTTGTTATAAATATACAGGTTATAAGGTGCTGTGTGCAAAAGAGTAAGTATTGCATTATATATTGTTATAAGGTGCTGTGTACAAATGCGTAAGGAAAAGTATTGCATTGTACATTATTATAAGGTGCTGTGTACAAGTGCGTGTGAGAAAGTATTGCACATTTATTGCACAATAGGAGAAATATTAACTGTTCATGAGGTAGATGGCCTGAGGAAAGAAACTTTTCCTGTATCTGGCAGTTTTTGTGCTCGGTGCTCTGTAGCGCCGGCCAGACGGTAACAGTTCAAACAGGAAGTGTGCTGGGTGCGAGGCGTCCAGGGTGATTTTGCGAGCCCTTTTACTCCCTGTGGAAGAGTACAGTTCTTGAATTGTAGGAAGGGTAGTGCCAGTGATTCGTTCAGCAGTCCGGACTATTCGCTGTAGTCTACGGAGGTCAGATTTGGCTGCTGAGGCGAACCAGACGGTGATTGAAGTGCAGAGGATGGACTGGATGACAGCTGAGTAGAACTGCACGAGCAGCTCCTGTGGCAGATTGAACTTCCTCAGCTGACGGAGGAAGTACAGTCTCTGCTGGGCTTTCTTTACAATAGAGTCTATGTGAGTGTCCCACTTCAGATCCTGAGAGATGGTGGTGCCCAGGAACCTGAATGACTCCACTGCAGCCACAGTGCTGTCCATGATGGTGAGCGGGGGGAGTGCAGGGGGGTTTCTCCTGAAGTCCACTATCATCTCCACCGTTTTAAGCGTGTTCAGCTCCAGATTGTTGTAACTGCACCATAAAGCTAGCCGCTCCACCTCCTGTCTGTATGCAGACTCGTCACCGTTCCGGATGAGGCCGATAACAGTAGTGTCGTCCGCAAACTTCAGGAGCTTGACGGAGGGATCTTTTGCGGTGCAGTCGTTGGTGTACATATAGCTGAGGCAGTAACTTAGAAACACATAAAACTCCGACAAGGATCTTAAAATGAACCGCAAGTTTATTAAGCTACACACAGTAAACTACTCTACGTAAAACAGACAAACATACAGATACACACACACAGTTCTGGGATGAGAATGACTGAGGATGAGCGACAAAGAGTCCCAAACGTCTAGCACTTGCTTAAGTTTAGTATTGCAACCTGAGAAGACCACCAAGCAGAGAAACTGACTACGGTCAGGCACTTCATCTTAATTACCAGCTTCAGTATGTAATGAAAAATTAGTCTGCTTTTTTTACTTGCGGTTTGATGACCAGTTTCACTTATCCTCTGGTTGAGGGAAACCCCGGCGAAGCCAATTGGTTGCAGCGCAATGACGTGGTTGGGGATGTCCTTCGGAGAGGGCTTTTCCTTCTTCTCATGGAGTGTTGTTCCCAGTGACGGAGAGTCTGACGTCAGCGCGCGGGAAGTTCGTCGAAGGGGAATTCCTCCTGAAAAAGGCTCTTTGGCAGGGTTATGAGACAGAGTGCGGAAACAGAGTCCCGAAGGAGACGGAGTGGGCTCCACGAGGCTTGTTGACTGCCGCTATGGAGAGCATGGCTCAGTCCCCACAATATATATAAAATGAATGAATGAATGAATGAATGAATGAATAAATAAATATATTTATTTATTTATTTATTTATTTATTTATTTATTTATTTATTTATTTATTTATTCATTCATTCATTCATTCATTCATTCATTCATTTTCTTGTCGGCTTAGTCCCTTTATTAATCCAGGGTCGCCTCAGCCAAGGCTCAAACCAGCGACCTTCTTGCTGTGAGGCGAACGTGCTACTCACTACGCCACCGTGGCGCCCCAAATTTATTTATTTTTTATCTTATTATTTTTTTTGTGTTTTGTGATACTGGTCTCATGAACAAAGGTGTATTTTCTGGACAAACTTTACTGTTATGCTTGTGTAGGGTTCTTCCATTCTATCAGCCCAACAACAGAATCCAATGATGGTCAGAGGTTAAATGCAAGTAAGCCTTTCTAGCACTTCTGAAAAGAATTATATTATGTATTAGGATTTATTTATGTTTCAAGCTCTGAATTTATATTGTAAATGGGTATGGAAGTCCAAATAACAGTGTTGTGCTTGAAAAAAAAAACTTTTAAAAAGGTACGCAATAACAGTTTTTACCTTTATTTCTGAGAGTGTAGTCTCATCTTTATAGTTCAGGGAAAGCTTAAAAAGTGATTAAGCCAATTATGATATGGGGATGTTAGGAGGCCATAAAATAAAATAAATGTAAAGCACAATAAATTATCAAAAATTATTTAAATGATTACAAACAATGTATGGCCTACATCCTGTAATGAGGAGGCTAAGGCTTTGTTAGAATCCATATGCGGGAGTTTATTCAAGGGAGTAGACAAAGACATCAACGAGTTAACAGGCAAGTAGTTGGCAACAGGAAAGCAGTCCAAACCAATTGACATATACAGGGGCAAATCCAGAAGGGCCAAGTTGGTTTTATATTCGCACATTCCGACCTGCGCGATCTATAAGTTTGTTAATCTGCAAGTACATAATCCAAATTCAATTATTTACCATTGTAGTGGATTATAAGCAAAATGTACACCACATTTTTCTGTAGAACTCGACGTTTTAAAGGAGTAGAAAAACACGCTTACCTCTATGGAAGGCTGTGACGTCATCGCTTTTTTGAGGGACTGTCTACAAATTAGCAGCTAGTAAAATCAGGCTGCTAACGTTCACTGTCCATAGTACTACTTCTCAATGTTAGTAAAATCATTTGCAAACAATATGTCACAGACATGTTTATGTATACATTATATTTAAAAAAATTAAAAACATAAAAAAAAGTTTTAAACATATAGAATTAGATATAGTAATTTTTATATACTGATTTTTGTGTTATGATTAATGAATATACACTTTACATAATCACACACACCCACACTCACACAAAGTATACATGTTCATATGACATGAACAATTCTATGTGCTTTTTTCTTCTTCTTCTTCTTCTTTCCCTATTATTTGCAGATTGTACGCAAGCAAAAGATGGCCAGATTGACTTGTGAACTTCACCACTGGGTCCCTCCTTTAAAATGTTACTCTGCGGATGTCACGGTTGCAGTTTTGTGCTCTCTCCGGATTGTCTGTTTTCACGTGGGGTTGTCTTGTTTTGATTGTTCACGTGTTATTGTTTTGATGTTCTGGGTTGGTCACGTGTTATGATGTCACTCAGCTATTCTGATTACTCACCAGCTGAGGGTCATTACTACGTCTTTATATATGGGCATCGGTTCTATGTTTCTTTGTCAGTTCGTTACGTGTTTTTCACTTACCAAGTCTATGTCCAGGACTGTTGCTGTTTCCGCTGGGTTCCGTCTGTGTCTGTCCGAGTTTCCTGTCAAGTGCCTTGTTCCAGTTTGAGCCGTCCTGTGTATTACATTTTGACTTGTCATTAAAATCACTGCACTTGCATCTTGGATCCATACCTGATTACTCACACGTGATAGAACGAACTGACCTACCTTCATGGATCCAGCGAGTGCTTCTCAGATATCTGAGTTTGTCTCGCACAGTAATGCGAGGATCAACCACCAAGATGAGGCGTTGGCTACCACAGCTCAAGCCATTCAGACCCTGGTTGATCAGGTCTCCCTGCTGACTACCCAGGTACAACAACTGGTCACTGGAGCGACACAAGGAGAGGCTATACCAGCGCCCGAGGTATTGTCAGCGCCGGGAGTCGTTAGTCGCGCTGTGGAACCTCATCTGCCGCCTCCGACATGTTATTCGGGGGATCCTCAATCATGTCGGTCTTTTTTGTCAAAGTGCTCTCTTCACATCTCCCTGCAACCATCACTATTCCCCACAGAACTTTCCAAGGTTGCATTCGTCATCACCCTTCTCACCGGTAAAGCAGCCCTGTGGGGAACGACAGTCTGGGAACGGAGGCTGCCTTGCTGTACTACCTTTGATCTGTTCTCCAAGGAATTGAGAAAGATCTTCGACAGATCCGCTTCCGGGAGAGAGGCCGCTAGAGTCCTGGCAGAGCTCCGTCAGGGAGATCAGTCTGTGGCGGATTACTCTATCGACTTCCGAACTTTAGCGGCTGAGTGCGGCTGGAACATGGAGGCGCAGTGGGACATGTTCTTGCACGGGTTGTCCGACCGTATGCAAGACGAAATTTATGCCTTGGACCTGCCCAAGTCGCTGGATGAGCTTGTGGAGCTAGCCATTCGAGTGGATTCTCGTCTGCGCCGCCGGGAGACTCATAGACAGCAGAGGAGTTTCTTGGATCCAGTTCCGGGTTTTCCGATCCCTGTTGTGGCAACGGAAGCGGTCACTGTTGACCCGGAAGCTATGCGAGTGGGAAGTTTCCGCCTGTCCGCTCAGGAAAAGCGCCGTAGGAGAAACAAGAGTTTACTGATGGGTGAGATTACTCTGAATAAATCCTCGGTGACGGCAACCGTACTTCCGGTCACGCTATTGTGGGGAAGCGAAACACAGAACACTCAGGCTCTTGTTGATTCCGGGTCAGAAGGGAACTTCATTGACGCTAGTTTCGCTTTCACTTTTAAACTTCCGGTTGTCGCTCTCACTCAGCCGATTTTTGTACGTTCACTCAGCGGACTTCCCTTACCCACCATCACTCACTCCACCAAACCCATTAAACTGATTACTTCCGGCAACCATGTGGAACACATATCATTTTTGTTAACTGACTGTTCTAATACACCAGTGGTTTTAGGTCATCCTTGGCTAGTCCTCCACAAACCACTTATTAATTGGGGTCTCAACACTATATTTTCATGGACTGAGAGCTGTCATGAGTCCTGTCTTTCGTCTGCTCGTTCTGTTGTGTCTTGTTCTGTGTTTCAGGAGGAGAGTATGGACCTGTCAAACGTGCCCAGTGAGTACCTCGATCTGAAGAAAGTGTTCAGTAAGTCTCGAGCTGCTTCTCTTCCTCCTCATCGTCCCTACGACTGTGCTATAGACTTATTGCCAGGGACGTCTCCGCCTAAAGGCAAGTTATACTCTCTTTCTGTTCCTGAGAGGGAGGCCATGGAGAAATATATTTCTGATTCTCTGGCAGCTAAGACAATCCGCCCCTCTTCTTCACCGGCGGGGGCGGGGTTTTTTTTCGTGAAAAAGAAAGACGGGTCTCTTCGACCTTGTATAGACTATCGAGGGCTGAATAACATCACGGTGAGGAATACTTATCCCTTGCCGTTGATGTCTTCAGCGTTCGAGCGTCTGCAGGGGGCGTCCTTTTTCACGAAATTAGATCTCCGCAATGCCTATCATTTGGTTCGCATAAGAGCGGGGGACGAGTGGAAAACTGCATTTAATACCCCCAGGGGGCATTTTGAATATTGTGTTCTTCCTTTTGGTCTTTCTAATGCCCCTGCAGTTTTCCAAGCACTCGTAAATGACGTGTTGCGAGATATGATAGACCAGTTCATTTATGTCTACCTGGATGACATTCTGATTTTTTCCCGTTCTCTCCAGGAACATGTGCAACACGTCAGGCGAGTGCTTCAGAGGCTGCTAGAGAATGGGCTTTTTGTCAAGGCGGAGAAATGCGTGTTTCATGCACAGTCTGTTCCTTTTCTGGGACACATTGTGTCGGCCGAGGGCGTGCGCATGGATACAGAGAAAATTCAGGCTGTGGTAAAATGGCCAATCCCGGAGTCTCGTAAGGCCCTGCAGAGATTTTTGGGTTTCGCTAATTTTTACCGGCGTTTTATTCGCAATTTCAGCCAGCTCGCCGCCCCTCTGACTTCCTTAACCTCCTCCAAAACTCCCTTCAGGTGGTCGAGTGCGGCACAAGCAGCATTCATAAAATTAAAGGACTGCTTCGTTTCAGCCCCCGTTCTGGTGACTCCTGATCCGTCCCGGCAGTTTGTGGTGGAGGTTGATGCGTCTGAGGTGGGCGCTATCCTGTCACAGCGTGCATCCTCGGACGACAGAATTCATCCCTGCGCGTTTTTTTCACACCGATTAACTCCCGCAGAACGTAATTACGACATTGGTAATAGGGAGTTGTTGGCAGTCAAACTCGCATTGGAAGAGTGGCGTCATTGGTTGGAGGGTTCGGGGGTTCCCTTTATAGTTTGGACCGACCATAAGAACCTTGAGTTTATCAAGACCGCTAAACGACTCAGCTCCAGGCAAGCTAGGTGGGCATTATTTTTCGGACGCTTCGATTTCACCATCTCTTATCGACCGGGTTCCAAAAACATCAAACCCGACGCGTTATCTCGCCTTTTTGATTTTTCCGAGCGCAAAACGTCTCTTGAGCCCATCATCCCTCAGAGAATTTGTGTTTCTGCTGTGACATGGGAGATCGAGAGCAAGGTTCGCACAGCCTTGGAAGGGGTAACGCCCCCGCCTGGATGCCCACCCAGTCGTTTGTTTGTGCCGGAGGAGACTCGGTCTGACGTCATTCGATGGGGACACTCTTCCAAAGTGGCTTGTCATCCAGGGGTGAGTCGAACCTTATTTCTTGTTAAACAACGATTCTGGTGGCCAGCTATGGCACGGGACATACGTGAGTTTGTTTTGGCCTGTTCGGTTTGCGCCGTTTCTAAGACTTCTAATCGCCCGCCCGCTGGGCTCCTACAGCCTCTGTCAGTACCTTCGAGACCCTGGTCGCACATTTCGCTAGATTTTGTCACAGGTCTCCCGCCATCTGATGGCAATACGGCAGTTTTGACCGTGGTGGACCGGTTCTCGAAGGCTACTCATTTCATTCCTCTGCCCAAATTACCTTCAGCCAGAGAGACAGCGGAAGCTGTCATAAATCACGTCTTTCGCATTCATGGCCTCCCGACGGACATGGTTTCTGACAGGGGGCCTCAGTTCGTCTCTAAATTTTGGAGAGAGTTTTGTCGGTTATTGGGGGCGACTGTAAGTCTTTCTTCTGGTTTCCACCCTCAGAGTAATGGACAAACAGAAAGGGCCAACCAAGATCTCGAGCGTATGTTGCGTTGTTTGGTTTCCCAGAATCCCGCTACTTGGAGTCAGCAGCTCCCATGGGTGGAGTACGCACACAATTCATTACCAGTGTCAGCTACGGGCCTATCTCCGTTTCAGTGTAGCTTAGGTTACCAGCCACCTGTTTTTCCCAGTCTGGAATCCGAAATCGCGGTCCCCTCCGCTCACGCCTTTGTCCAGAGGTGCCGACGCACTTGGAACAGGGCCAGACAGACCCTCCTCCAAGTGGGTGCACGCACCAAGGTTAAAGCCGATCGCCACCGGTCGAAGCCTCCCGTCTACGTCGTCGGTCAAAAAGTGTGGCTTTCAACCAAAAATATTCCTTTGCGATCCGTATGTAATAAACTTGCACCTAAATTTATTGGCCCATTTACTGTCATCAAGATTATTAGTCCGGTGGCAGTCCGCCTCAAACTTCCTCCAGCGTACAGGAGAATTCACCCCGTTTTTCATGTCTCCAAATTAAAGCCCGTTTTTCATGCGGCCATTAATCCGCCCTCCTCGGTCCCTCCCCCGCCGCGTCTCGTAGATGGAGAGACCGTTTATTCGGTTAAGCGCATTCTGGACTCGAGACGGAGGGGGCGAGGATTTCAGTACTTGGTGGACTGGGAAGGTTACGGTCCAGAGGAGAGAAGTTGGGTTCCTGCTAGGGACATACTGGATCACTCTCTTATCGATGATTACAATCGCCAGGTAAGCTCTTCTGGGAGCACCAGGAGGTGCTCCTAGGAGAGGGGGTACTGTCACGGTTGCAGTTTTGTGCTCTCTCCGGATTGTCTGTTTTCACGTGGGGTTGTCTTGTTTTGATTGTTCACGTGTTATTGTTTTGATGTTCTGGGTTGGTCACGTGTTATGATGTCACTCAGCTATTCTGATTACTCACCAGCTGAGGGTCATTACTACGTCTTTATATATGGACATCGGTTCTATGTTTCTTTGTCAGTTCGTTACGTGTTTTTCACTTACCAAGTCTATGTCCAGGACTGTTGCTGTTTCTGCTGGGTTCCGTCTGTGTCTGTCCGAGTTTCCTGTCAAGTGCCTTGTTCCAGTTTGAGCCGTCCTGTGTATTACATTTTGACTTGTCATTAAAATCACTGCACTTGCATTTTGGATCCATACCTGATTACTCACACGTGATAGCGGAAGTACATGTGAATAAAGAAATATTTTAAAGATAACAAATTACAGTGTCAAGAAGAGATGAGTGCTGCTCATGTGGAAGAAAAGAAATAATCCAAAATGAGAATCTATGCACTTGGGTTTTCACATTGCTATTATTCACTTTGGATTTTTTTTTTTTACCTACATGCACTTGCATTTTTTTTATACATAATTGCTACATATTAGTAATGTAATAAGTTGTACTTCCATTACAGATTCAGTGAGATTCTTGCCAAATTGCCAATGTTTGTTTCATGAGTTTTGTGTCAGTATAGATCTGCAATCGGAGGACCAGCAGACCTTTTGTGATTTGTGTTTGTAATCAATGAAATTACATAATAACATGGTGAAATACGAGATGTAATGCACTTATTCTTAAATTACCATTGTGCACAAAATGTGCTTTTTAAATAAACTTGCCTTGAAATGGGCCACGGTGTAGTACATGTAATATTTACTGTCACGGTTCAGGGATCTGTATGTTCCTTCCTGTGTGTCTGTGTGTGCGTGTGGGTGTACCTGCGTTGATGTGAGTGTGTTTAATAACGTGGCTGTCTGTTTGTTTAACCCGTTCAGCTGTGTAGTCACGTGGACAGAATCATCCGATTCTACAATGATTGTGAATATGATATTAAGGTATTTACACTCACAATGAAAACATACTGTACAAAATATGCTTATTAATGTATAACATATTTATTTAAAAAAATACTTGTGAATGATAGACAATATTATTACTGATTACTGATGTTAATTTGTTGATCCTGTGATAATTGTGAAACAAGATATTAAGGTATTTACACTCACAATGAAAAACACACTACAGAAATAATGGCCATAAATATTAATATTAAATAATGTACAACATATATTCATGAAAAAGTGCTTGTGAGTGATAGACAATAATATGACTGATGCCTGATGTTAATTTGATGATCCTACAATGATAGTGAAACAAGATATTAAGGTATTTACACTCATAATGAAAAAACACACTACACAAATTATGGCCATAAATAGTATTATTCATTATCGTACAACATATATTCATGAAAAGATACTTGTGAGTGATAGACAATATTAAAACTGATGTATATTGTTAATTTGTTGATCCTACAATGATTGTAAAACAAGATATTAAGATATTTACACTCACAATGAAAAACATATACTATATAAAATATGCTTATAAATATTAATATAAATTAATTTACAAAATATATTTATAAAAAGGTTCTTGTGAGTGATAGACGATATTATGACTGATGTGTGATGTTAATTTGTTGATCCTGTGATGATTGTGAAATAAGATATTAAGATATTTAAATGCACCATGAAAAACACACACTACAGAAATGATGCTCACAAATATTAATATAAATTCTTTTACACCATATATTACTCAGAAAGTACTTGTGAGTGATAGATAATATTATAACTGATGCCTGATGTTAGTTTCTAGATTCTACAATGATAGTGAAACATGATATTAACATATTAACGTGCACCATGAAAAACACACACTATAGAAATTGTGCTCATAAACATTTATATAAATTCATTTACACCATATAAACATAAATGAAACAGTACTTGTGAGTGACAGACAATATGATAACCGATGGCTGATTTTAATTTGTAGATGCTACAATGATTGGACACTGTATGTGCTGTTCATTGTTTTAACCATTTTGTTACATTGTAATTACAACAATGGGTTCATATTTTGCTCATTGTATAAAAAGGTTCTTGTGAGTGATAGACAATATCATAACAGATGTGTGATGTTAATTTGTTGATCCTGTGATGATTGTAAAACAAGATATTAACATATTTAAATGCACCATGAAAAACACACACTACAGAAATTATGCCCACAAATATTAATATAAATTCTTTTACAACATATATTACTCAGAAAGTACTTGTGAGTGATAGACAATATTATAACTGATGCCTGATGTTAGTTTCTTGATTCTACAATGATAGTGAAACATGATATTAACATATTTACATTCACCATGAAAAACACACACTATAGAAATTGTGCATATAAATATTCATATAAATTATTTTACACTATATATTTCTAAAAAAGTGCTTGTGAGTGATAGACAATATGACTGATGCCTGATGTTAATTTGTTGATGCTACAATGATAGTGAAACAAGATATTAAGGTATTTACACTCATAATGAAAAAACACACTACACAAATTATGTCCATAAATATTATTATTAATTATCGTACAACATATATTCATGAAAAGGTACTTGTGAGTGATAGACAATATTATATCTGATGTATATTGTTAATTTGTTGATCCTACAATGATTGTAAAACAAGATATTAAGATATTTACACTCATAATGAAAAACACATACTGTAGAAAATATGCTTATAAATATTAATATAAATTCATTTACAACATACATTCATGAAAATGTACTTGTGAGTGATAGACAATATTATGACTGATATCTGATGTTAATTTGTTGATGCTACAATGATTGTGAAACAAGATATTAAGATATTTACACTCACAATGAAAACACACACTACAGAAATAATGGCCATAAATATTAATATTAAATAATGTACAACATATATTCATGAAAATGTACTTGTGAGTGATAGACAATATTATGACTGATGCCAGATTTTAATTTGTAGATGCTACAATGATTGGACACTGTATGTGCTGTTTATTTTTTTTAACCGTTTTGTAACATTGTAATTACAAAAATGGGTTCATATTTTGCTCATTGTATAAAAGAATACTTGTGAGTGATAGACAATATCATAACAGATGTGTGATGTTAATTTGTTGATCCTGTGATGATTGTGAAACAAGATATTAAGATATTTACACTCACAATGAAAAACATATACTATAGAAAATATGCATATAAATATTGATATAAATTCATTTACAACATACATTTATAAAAAGGTTCTTGTGAGTGATAGACAATATTATGACTGATGCCTGATGTTAATTTGTTGATGCTACAATGGTTGTGAAACAAGATATTAAGATATTTACACTCACAATGAAAAAACACCACAGAAATTATGGCCATAAATATTAATATATAAATATATATAATATATAAATATATAAAATAATAAATATTACGGTCATAATATTAATTTATGTACAACATACATTCATGAAAATGTACTTGTGAGTGATAGACAATATTACGACAGATGTGTGATTTTAATTTCCTCATTCTACAACCATTACACATTAAGAAATTGACACATTTACATTAGTAATATAAAAATGTGGGAAAGAATTTTAGTGACCCTACAATGTATAAACAATATTTTTTATTTTTAAATAAAAATACAAATTGAAATACATGTGGTGGTTGTATGATTTCAAGGGTCGTGGTGATGATGGTGTTAATTTCAATAATGAATCTTAATATTTTGTTGTACTCATATCAATAAAATTTATTATTCATTCATTCATTCATTTTCTTGTCGGCTTAGTCCCTTTATTAATCCGGGGTTGCCACAGCGGAATCAACCGACAACTTATCCAGCATATTTTTTACGCAGCGGATGCCCTTCCAGCCGCAAGCCATCTCTGGGAAACATCCATACACACACATACACACTCATAGACTACGGACAATTTAGCCTACCCAATTCCCTTTGGACTTGTGGGGGAAACCGAAGCACCCGGAGGAAACCCACGCAACCACGGGGAGAACATGCAAACTCCACACAGAAATGCCAACTGACCCAGCCGGGGCTCGAACCAGCGACCTTCTTGCTGTGAGGTGAACGTGCTACTCACTACGCCACCATGGCGCCCCCCATTTGGAACAACGCTTGGTAAGTATTGCCAGTTTACTTGCCTATACTTCGCAAGGAAGCATCTTCTTCTTTTTCTTGTTTTATGGCAACTCATTAAAAGCATTATCACCACCTACTGTACTGGATGTAACTCTGTTGATGAGTCTGAATATTCAGAAAAGGGCAGGATAAAAAGAAATAAAAAGGGAGGGAGGGAAAGGGACCAAAAAAAAACAACAACAACATTTCCTTTGAATGTTTCACATTCTCCAATCGTTGCATTCAGACCACATATTCATGTCAGCGCTGCGTGTTCAGCTCCTCCAACATATAGGGTCTTTATGATCATGATTGAGAATACTCCCATCCATAGATATTTGCCTATAATCTAGAACCTAAACCTCAATCTTCTATATATTTAATAAGCGCTCTATATACTTGCCAATTCATTATACCTTTTCCTAAAATAGTTTTATTTATAATTTTGTCTTTCCCACACTGACTAAATAACACAGTACAATGTTTGTTATATTTGCTACACATAAAAAGTGCATGATTCACATTTTCAGTTACACTACATACATCACATTTCCCATCTTCATGTAAACTCATCAATGCAAGTGTTGCTTTTAACCGTGTGTCCCAGTCTTAATCTTGCCAACCATACTTCTTCCTTCCTATTTCTTCCTTGATATAGCAAGGTAGCATGGCATGAGCTCTCACTGAAATACAGCACAAAAACGAAGTGCGCACAGAGGGAGCGGAACTGAGTCAGTAGTCAGGCGAGGGCTCCCTCTGCTGGCGTGACATTACAGAACCCCCCCTTCTAGGAGTGACTCCTGGAGCTCGACGTGGAAGCCGGTCGGTCGGGCCTGGCTCGATGAAATTCCTCGAGAAGGGTCCAGAATCTTTTCTCTGGTCCGTAGCCTTTCCTGTCCACCAAATATTGGAGCTGACCCCCTGTTTGTCTCAAGTCCAGCAACACATTTACCCTGTACGCTGGATTTCCATCAATGTCCAATGGTGGGGGTGGTTCTGGGACCTCCTGGCCAGAGTCAGCCTCCGGGTGGACGGGTTTGAGCAGGGATTCATGGAAGGAAGGAGATATACGATAATTAGCAGAAAGCTCTAACTGGTAAGTCACTTCATTGATTTGTTTTATAATCTTGAGGGGACAAACATACCTTGGACTGAGCTTCCTGTTGGGTAGCCGCAGCTTGATGTCCCTTGTCGAGAGCCAGACCCGCTGTCCTGGTTGGTAGGGAGGGTGTGGACGACGTCGGCGATTGGCCTGGAACTCCTGTGTTCTCACATCCCGCCGGATATGGACATGTGCACTGTCCCACACCCTCTCACTACAACGAATCCACTCATCGACCACTGGAACTGCAGAAGACTCACCAGACCACAGGAACAATGGAGGTTGTAATCCTAAAACGCACTGGAAGGGGGTGAGTCCTGTTGATGAGTGGGTTAATGAATGGTATGGTATTCAGCCTATTTAGGAACTCAGACCAGCGATGTTGTTCCCTACTGCAGTATGTCCTGGCCTATTTCCTGGTTGAGACGTTCGACTTGGCCATTAGCTTGGGGATGATCTCCAGATGTGAGACTCACATTTATGTCCAGCTGCTTACCAAAAGCCCTCCAGAGCTGTGAGGTAAACTGTGTGCCCGGATCACTCACAATGTCTCCTGGTAATCTATAAACTCTGAATATATGTTGAAATAAAGCCTGAGCAGTTTCCATGGCTGTGGTAAAGGGATCAGACGGCATGATTTAGAGAAGCAGTGGATTATGACTTGGATGGTGGTGAAGTTACTGAATGGGGGTAGATCAGTGAATTAATTGATTGAGAGATGTGACAACCATGGTTGTTGTGGAATTGGTAACGGTTTGAGGAGTCCTGAAGGCAGTTCCTTGGGTGTTTAAGACTGGGTGCATGATGGGTGACTTGACATAGTTTGTTTACTCATCATTACTCATAATTATCTTTACTCATTTGTAGCCACCAGAATGAGTTTTGACCAGGTGGATTGTTCACGAGATCCCTTGATGACCTGCACATATAGATGTATGAACCCACTGCATGACTCTTAGACGCAAGTTAGTAGGTACGTAGTTTTTGTTGGGTGGACACTGTGGGGGAGGAGCTTCGTTTTGTTGTGCACAGTGGATTTCTTCCATAATGTCCCAGGATACCGGAGAAATGACCACTGAAGGGGGGAGTATGGTTACTTGGGTATTATTGCTGTGGGTGGGAGTGTCATGACGTCGAGAGGGCATCCGCCTTGCAGTTTTTACTTCCTGGTCTATACGTGACTGTGAACTGAAACCTGGAAAAGAACAGGGCCCATCGGGCTTGTCTGGGGTTTAGGCGCTTTGCACTCTTAATGTACTCCAAATTTTTGTGATCAGTGATGACTTGGAAAGGATAAATTGCCCCCTCTAACTAATGCCTCCATTCTGAAATAGCCTCCTTCATAGAAAGTAGTTCCTTATTCCCCACATCATAATTGCGCTCTGCTGATGTTAGCTTTCTGGAGAAGAACGCACATGGGTGCTGTTTACCTGGTGTTCCGTGCCTTTGTGACAATACTGCTCCGATGCCCAGATTTAAGGCATCAACTTCCAAGATAAACAGTGATTTAGGGTCAGGAAGTTTCAAAATTGGTGCTGTGGTAAATCTTTCCTTTAGCTCATTGAATGCCTCATTAGCTTCCTCTGACCATTTCAGTTTTTCAAGTTTCCCTTTTAGCAATGCCATCATGGATGAAGCTACCTTACTGTAATTTCGTATGAACCTTCTGTAGAAGTTTGCGAACCCCAAGAATCTCTGAAGTTCTTTGTTTGTGGTGGGTACTGGCCATTCGGTGAGTGCTTGAACTTTAAGATCATCCATCCGCACTCCATTATGACTGATGTGATAGCCCAAGAATAAAGTTTGCTTGACATGAAACTCACACTTTTCCGCTTTGACGTACAGTTGATTCTCCAGTAATCTTGAAAGCACCGTCCTGACATGATGCTCATGCTCAAATTCGTTCTTGGAATATATCAAGATGTCATCAATATAAGTGACCACGCACTTATTTATGAGATTCTTGAAGATTTAATTAATAAATGACTGAAAGACAGCCGGAGCTTGATATTCATAGTGCCCCCTGGTGGTGATGAATGCTGTTTTCCATTCGTCCCCCTCACGGATTCTTATTAAATTATATGCACTTCTCAGATCAAGTTTAGTGTATATATTGGCTTCACGTAGCTGTTCAAGGGCTGAGGGGACTGTTACATTGTTCAAACCTCTGAAATCAATGCATGGACGAAGGCCTCCATCTTTTTTCTCGACAAAGAAGAATACTTTGACAAGCTGGTGATGTAGATGAACGAATGAGACAAGAATCCAGAGCTTCATCAATATATTTGTCCATGGCCTGGAATTCCTTTAAACACGGTTCTTGGGGGGGGTGGGGGGGGGGGGGGGGGATTGGGTAAATCGATTGCACAGTCCCAGGGATGATGTGGAGGGAGTTGAGGAGCCTTGTTTTTACTAAACACTTCACATACGTCTTGGTAATACTCTGGTATAACAACAGTTTTGTGGGTGGAAAACAAGCTTGAGTAGGAATCTTATGATTGTCAATGATGTCCTTACTAATGAGATTTAGTGCAGCTCCTGAATCGATCATTGCTATTAAATCAAAACAAATAGTATAATTCTGTAGAGTGACTGGTAGCGTGAATGATTTATTGCTGAGTACTGAGAAATGTTCCATATTTACCTTGGCTTGATTGCAGATTTTATGTGGACATTTGAAGTTTTGATGTCCTGTATCACCACAGTAAAAACACATCGAAACATTGAATCGGCGGTGTCGTTCTCTCTCCTCTTTAGGTGAACGTGAGGTATTAACTTGCATTGGCTTTTCAGGGTTGTTGAGTTGTGTGCATAGCTTGGGTCAACTCATGAACATTGGTACTTGTTCTATGTTGGGGTGCTTGTCTCATAAGATTATCAAGTTTTATGGTTAATTTAATGAACTCAGGGAAAAATAACTCCTCACCTTTACATTCCAACTCTGTTTGAAGTTCCTCATTCAGACTGTGTTGAAACGTTGCTTTTAAAGCCACATCATTCTATCTACTTTGAGCAGCTATCGTCCTAAGCTCGATAGTGTAATCAGCAGCTAATCTGTTCCCTTGTTTGAGGTTAATCAACTGGGCAGATACTCCTTTTCCTCCATTTGGATATTTAAAAACCTCACAGATTTGGTTAATAAAGTATTCCATTGAAGTTTTAATTTGAGCATCTGAATCTCATACTGCTGCGGCCCAGTCAATCGCTCTTCCAGTTAATAGTGTCATCAAAAACGCACATTTCATCCTGAACTTCATATAAATTGACGTAGAAAGCCTTTGCATTGATCAGCATTGCCATCAAATTTATCAGGAATAGCAAGGCTTGCCATCTTTGGCGTGGTGGGAGGCATTGACCAGATATAGTGCGTCAGATGTTCATTGATAGACTGCAATTGTACCAACTGTTCCTGATAGCCTTTCAACAATTCACCTTGATAAGCAACCATGGCTTGCAGGCTTGAAACCTCCGCTGGATTCATGGTAGGCAAAGTATTCTGTAACAAGAAGGCTTTGTTAGAATCCATATGTGGGAGTTTATTAAAGGAAGTAAACAAAGACATCAACAAGTTAACAGGCAGGTAGTTGGTAACAAGAAAGCAGTCCAAACCAATCAACATACACAGGGGCAAATCCAGAAGATGTAGTGGTCGTGCAGGCAGAATTTCAGTATAACAATCAGTCCAAAACAGATCAAGAGGGCAAAGACAGAGAACGTAAGGCAGGCAGGGTCATACACAGGATATCAGTCATGAGAGTCACTTGGAACAACGCTTGGTAAGGCAGGTAAACTGGCAATACTTCACAAGGAAGCATGCCCTGAGTTCTCACTGAAATTCAGCACAAACCAATAATATCCAGCTGCAGGCCCGCAGAACCACACACGTTTCAGCCACACACAATCCAGCGCACACAATCTAGGCAAACCATATATGGTTAGGACGGATGTTATCGTCATCAACATATTTATATATTTTGTTAATATTGTACACAATAAACAATAGTTTACTGTTTCACGAATATTGTGAATAGAGGAGCGTTGTTTCCGATCACCATTCAATATAATAGACTAAACAGTTTTCTATCAGTCATCATAGATGATCAGTGATTATTTATCTGACAGGGTCATTATAGCAGATACTCGTTTGCTGGCCTTGCTGAACCATCTAAATTGCACTGGTTAAATTTATATAATGGATTCATTTATAATGAAGGAAATAAAAGCAAGTCAATGTGTATAGGCTATAATACATCTTTATATGTAATAAAAATCTCTTTACATTTAATAAACGTATAACGCAGGATTTTACTCAAGCGATGGAATAGTATTTATTTGCCTAATTTTCTAATAAGTGTTTTTATTAACGATTTCCCACAATAAATACTAAAGTAGTTTATAGTAAGTAATATATTATTTTTTAAACATAAAGTACTAGTAATATGTGGTAATTATAGTTGCAACAAATTTAGCAATACAAACAAACTGTTAATAATTAATAAAAAATTATATATATTCATAGAATTCAAAAATCAATGTGCGAGAAGTACTCAGATGACTTACTATTTCCGGAGAGATTCTGAAGTGCGCAACCCAATGCACTCTGCGCTATCCCATGATGCCCTGCGAGATAATTTAGAGAATTTGGAATGGGAGTGAAGCAACGCAACTGATGTAGGTAGGCCACGTGACCATGACAAAACGGCGGATGTAGTACGTCCGAATACCATTCATACTTCTCACATTCATACTATATAGAACATGCTTTTCTAACGGCTGAGCAGTACGTTTAAATTAAAATGCAGTACCTATTGAGTAGTAGGCAGTTTCGGACGCAGCCTGTGTGTGCCTGAAACGTGCATGGTTCTGCGGGCCTGCAGCTGGATATATCTCGCACAAACAGGAAGTGAGCGCAGAGGGAGCGGAACTGAGTCAGTAGTCATGCGAGGGCTCCCTCTGCTGGCGTGGCATTACACATTCTTATACTTTCTTCTTATTCTTTAGAAGACAAGGATTGTCAGTAAATACACTCTCAATTCAATTAAATCTCCTTAACATACAATAGCACAGAGAATGGATACCTAATATTTATAAAGACTGTACAAATTCATTAAAGAAATGTTGATATTGTGTTTGTGATTTATTTATTTTTTAATTCATGGCAGGCAACTCTTATGTGATGAACAGATACAATTTTGAAAAAAAAAATATTTTGTTAATTTGATGCTAAAGTGTATTATTGAAATAGCTTTTTGCAAAATGTGTCACTATTATATTAAATGTTTTTATATTTTATTATTTAGTGTAACATTACTGAAATTATTTTTCAACCATTGAATTAACATTAAACTGCAATTTTGTTGCTGTGGTGAAACTAAAATCAAAGCAAAAATGCTAATGGTGTACACGTGATCAAGAAAAAATAAAAATAAAAACATAATGTCTTGTATGCATTAGATCATACAAAAATGGAACATTATCCACTGTGAACCAATTATCAAAATAATTAAATTTATCTTGTTGAAAAACACTTGTGCTCTGCAATCAGGCTGTCCAGGTAACCAATGCTTTCCTCAGTAAAGGCAGGTGACATAACCAACTCCACAACATCTTTGAATGTCATCCTTAACTGCCAAGCCTGTTCGTCTGGTGAGTTGTCCTCAGTCATAAGTGAAAGCAACGTCAGTAAGCACTATTTTTCATGGGCATTACAACCATTAGTTTTACAGGAAGAAAATATGTTATAGTCCTTAGGCACTTGGTCTTATCTTTCCACTTGTAATGGACGTGTTTGATTATTCTGGTGAGCTTTTCTTGAGATAAATATTTTTTTCTTTAAAGTGCACTTGCAAAATCTACTTTTTAAGCTGTTTGGACAGACATATGTGTAGGTATTGTGTATATACTGTCATATTGGGGTGTTCTAAACACACCCAGTCCTTTTTTTTTTATTTAACAGCATAAAATCAGTAGACCAATTGGAGCGGTTTTGAGACCGACCTCAACTTGACGCAGGAGTGCGGTCCCCCTGCCTACCGAATTGATTGACAGCTGCGTATTAACATGTCTTCATAGTAACGTGTATAATCATTTCAACAAGACAGGACGTACGCTAAGCAACTGTTCTGTTCAGTTCGCTAAGATCATCAATCATCATCAAAGGTGATCAAGAGTGAGTTTTACAAGTTTAAAATGTTTTAAAACAATGCATGTTTGTGATGAACTACAGCGATTTACTTCAGCTTTACTTCATCACCACAGCCGTGTGTCAGGACAATTATTAAAAGAAGACGCTTCAATCTCAGTTTGTTGACGTTAAATCAGGTTTATTTTGTACAGTAACATAACAGATATCCAAACAGCAGTGGATATTATCCTGTATCATGTCACATTTGCTTGCAAAAAGAGTGCAAAGCTCTACGTGTATGTGTGTGTGTGTGTTCACGCTGTGCATGTGTGAACGACATTGTGTGTGAGTCATCGTTGCAACTCCACAACAAACACATGAAACAATCATTGCTAAATTTCTTACTGTAGTATTTCTCAGAAACGTAACATGAGATCTGCTTCCTTTACGTCTGTCTGCCTGTCTGTCTGACGCAGCCGAGGGTGGAGATTGAGGCATGCTGACAGGCACGTGGAAACGGTGGGCGGGGAGGTCTAGCCCAGTACCAAAAACAGCAACAAGCTGTTTAGAGCTATAATACACAGACTAAAGCTTACACAGACTGAGCTAAAGCTTTACAGACAAATTCTGTTGACAAAAAAAGACTTACAATAAATAAAAAAAATAAATAAATATATATATAT
>CAIGQQ010015483.1:1429603-1449113 GCA_903798035.1 Danio albolineatus | reverse complement strand
ATAAAACGTGGGGTAAAACATGTGCCCTTTAATAAGAGAGCAAAACACTATGCCAATTCTCCAGGTACAATACTTTCAAGTAAACTGTGCAGTACGTCAGGTGGGTAACCAAATTTCACATGAAAATTACTTAAACTTTGAGAAAGTGCACAATGTATTTTAACTACATGGCTCCAAGCCGATTCAACATCCTTCTGTCCCAGCTTCAATTTCCTGAAACTGTAATCGTTCTGCAACACAAAATCTGCAAGTGTGTGACCCCCTGAAACATTCACAAAAAAGAAAAAAAAAATCTCCAAGTGAGCACCAAGATTATCAACAATCACAGAAAATACTGTGCCTTTTACTATTTTTCCCAAATAAGGCACACAAATTCCATCCTTTTCAAAGCTCTTCAAACCCTTTAACATTATTTCCAACACTGCAGTATTGCCAAATTGTTTAATATCATCCTTAATAATAATGATAGTAATAATAATAATAATATCACCAACAGCTAAGTGAATTGATGTTAATGGCGAGTTTAATTATTGATGACTAAGAAGAATCCTTATAAATAGCCAATCACCATACCTCAGCCATCTTTTGATTTCTCAGCATTAGCACATCCAACTATTTAACTATGTAACTATTTCCAAGTAATTTTCTGATGATGATACCTTTAATCACATGGCTCCTACCACACCTCAAGGGCGAAGTGCTGATCATCGGCAAAACAAATCGCCGTGACAGCCAAGCATGCCTCAGCTAGCGGCCCTGTCAAATTCCCACAGACTGTACATTTCCACTGCAATGTGAATCCACACTCAGTCCTGCCTATAACACTATGATGCCACTGTTTTGTGGCATGCTAAATTTATCCATTTTTCCATATCACTGCTTGCAATTTAACCAGGTAAAGACTGCATGTATAAGCATAATCACGCGCACACTGTTTTAAGGTTGCTTTAGTTTAGTTCATCTTTATGGTAACACTTTATTTTGATGGACCCTAGTGCACATTTGGTTGACTAAAAGTTGCATTGCAACTACATGCCAATTACTTCTGTAAGACTTTGAGTTCTCAAATCCCTTGATTTTTTTGCCAATTCAAAGACATGAGCTGAAAACACAGACAAATCGGCTCTTCCCTTCATTTACATCTGAAGTATAAGCCCCCTCTGTTTTATGCACCCTCTTCTCACACAAAATGGTCATCTCAAAGTATGAACTATTCATCAATGCAAGTGACTTTATCTATCATGTTTGATATCATTCCCTCAGAAATAGACATAACCAAATAATAAATATATGACTTCAGGTATCTTTTGCACCACTGCCAAGGGTGTGCCCTCACCAGGGGATTCAGAAACCCTCACTGAATGTAAATGCCTTTTGTTATTCAACACACACCCCTCCTATTCCTTGGTTTTGACTACTTAAAGAGCCCATATGGTGGGTTGAGAACGGTTAAATTTCACTTTTTGAAGTCCCAAACAACAGGATGGTATGTATGCAAGGTTAAAAAACACTTTCGATGTCTTATAATATCTATTTATTTTTACCTCATTTTCCCACCGACTCCCATATGAATCGTCTGAGCGAGTCTTTTTCCCCAAGCACCTCCTTTACGTGACGCTACCACGTCACGTCACCACGTCACGTCTGTGTCAACAGCCCGATGCCAGAACATATTGAAAACAAATCACTGCTTTTGTACAACAGCGTATTGCTATATTCTTCATCATAACAACAAACATTCAGTAATAATTAACACTTCATGGACTATTGTAAGCCAACAAATAGTTACATTCGGCAGTAAGCTAAATGGCTACCGCTACATGCTGCACGCACGGAGCAAACACAATACAGGCAACTACATCCATATTTACCTTGTTATAGTCAACACGACTGGAAGAACATGCTGGTCCAAATAAACTGGGTGTTGATCCATCCTTTAACAACAACCGTGCAATAAATCCCGCGTCGTAAGCTGGTAGATTGGTGTAGCTCTCTTCAGAGAGATGACGTGAATACAGCACCGTGTTGGGGATGTAATTCTCAGGTATTTTACGAAATAAACCTCAACCACTCCAGGTAGGGAAAAGAGGTTTCCAGGTAGGGAAAATAGCACAGCTTTTCCCTCGCGCTTCAGAGCACAGCGTCTACGGGACATGATTTAACCGGAATGGCGATTAGTCCAGTAAAGTTAGCAGCAGTCGTGTTTTCCGGATCAATAACTCATGACCGAAACATTGTTCCTACACAAATAGCACCTCTTTTCAACCGTCGCAATGTATACAATCACCTACAACCTTATTTTCCTAAAAATGAGCTTTGCCTTTGCGCTGGATGCATGATATTAAACTCTGTGCAGGCGGCAGAGAGACCGGTCCTTAGGGACCGTCTACAAAGAGCAAAACGCGAAAACCAAAACTAAAAAAGCTGTCAATAACTTCTCTCTAAATCTTTATACTGCCATCAAACAGTATAAAGATTTACTTAGATATTACTCAGATCACACGTCACTGCTGTCCCGCTGGTTATGCTACAACACTTACTGCAATACAGTGCTTGTTGTCTTCCACTTTCCCTTCCTGTCTGTGGGCGGGGCCGGGCAGTTCAATTTCTCAGTTGCAATCCTGGGTCTGCGCGCGCAACTATTATGTTTCGCGTTGACGTAAAGCCGAAACGGCTAAAGACTCGTTCTAATAACGATTCATTTAAACAACAATGAGTCGACTCATTTATATATGAATCAATCGTTTTAAACACTTTGCACTTTCAGATTTAAGCCTTAGCTGGACATTTCACTTTACTTAGAGCTGTGTAACACACTGCATGGAAGGTCATTTTCAAAAATCCATAATATGGGCTCTTTAAGAAACAGTTTCCAGCTGGTCAGGGCGCTCTTTGTAACCAAAGTGGCCCATAGTGTGAAGCCCTCTAAAGCTCCACACTATGTATATGCGAAGTCAGGTATGCCTCTTTTGACTTTGGATTTATCTTTGAGAATTTGATGTTTTGTATTGATCGTTTATGAATTGACTGGATGAATTGGCATAATACACATTTACCTGACTAATAAATTGTTATATTTGAATTTATCGTTGTTACTCTGAAATTATTTACTCATGATAGACTTCATGATAGACTAAACATAACACATGTTAGATGGAGATCCTGGAAATTCCAACTTATCGTCTGACTTTAATTATGTTATTCATTGCAAATCACTATGGTGAGTCAGAGTAAATGCATTAAGATGAAATGTAATAGAGTTAGAGTAATTTCATTAAAGAATGTTACAAAGGGTGCAAAGTTTTCTTTAAATGGTACTAACAAACTATTACATCTTAAATGGTACTGATTTTACCTCTGGTTAAATATTTCAATCATAATTAAGTTGTACGTGATTATTTTAATCATGGAAAATTAGAGCTATAGGCTACTGGTTTAACCCCTGGTTATCGTTTGAGTTTTAACTAAGTGTACATAGATGATTGCAGGAATCAAATGATTACTATTTAAATAATGACATCGTCTGTCTGTCTAATAAATAGTATTAATCGCCAACCGCTAATTATTGATCAGGCTAGTGAATCTATGATGTATTACAGTCGGCGTAAAGTAACATAGATTCACAACAAATGAGTAAATAAGAGTAAAAAGTACTAATGGAGCTAGAGTAATTACATTAAAGAATGGCTATAAAGTTCTTTGAATGGTACTGGTGAACTAACTGCTGGTTATTGTTTTCGACATTAATTAAGTTGTATAGCTAGATTAATTGCATCAAAGAACAGCTACAAAAACCTTGTTTAACTGGTACTGGCGAACTAACCGCTGATTATTGTTGTTTCGACAATAATTAAGTTGTACATGGGAAAAATTCGGTAAGAGTTATAAGATTATTCAAATATATACCAAAATGTCTCATAAACTACTAAATTAATAAAGTAATATGAATTACAAATTTAAATTACAAATTTATAAAATGCATTAATTTTCTAAAACCATCTTATATCAAAACTGGAGTCAGATATGAGTTAAGTTTGAAGTAAATCAACATTGTGCCCTGGAAAGATAAAACAGGTAGTGAATCTTCATCTAGCAGTAGACACCGCCGTTGGGCTATCTGGCTGGACCTTACACTTCTCATTTGAGTATTAGTAGACTGTCTGCTTAAAATCTGCTGATACTGCTCCTTCAACAGACATTTAACTTACTTTAAGAAACTTTGTAAGTACATGTCAACTTGCACTAAACCTAACCCCAACCTAACAGTCTACTTATAATCTAATGAGAGTTAGTTGGAATGTAGATGCAACGCAACATAGATTATATGTTAAAGAGATACCATCTTTATTTCTCAAGTGTTTACAGTTGTATTTCAAGCATTTGAGGCAAACACTAATGGCAGGCACATATACAGACATGAGCAGGACAATGCAGACAAGAGCAATAAAATGCAGATCACATGATGTGTATATGTCCCATATATGTATATGTCATCGGCAGCACGTGTGCTATGATAAGTGAAAAACGTAGGTGCTGGCTACAGACAGTGCAAAATACAACATACAACAACATACTCCCAAAGAGAAACAAGACAATGTACAATTGGCAATGTTGACAGCGGTATGTAGAAGACAATGAATAGGTGTACACATAGTTGTAGGCAGTATTGTTTTAAGTATAGATTGGTTAAAGTGCAATGCATTCTACACCTTGATGGTGTTTAGTGAAGGGCATGTGAAGGGTATGTGTGAGGTGTGAGTGTTCATTAGCCTGATAGTCTGGGAAGAAGCTTTTCTTCAGTCAGCTGGTGCATACCCGGATGCTGCGGAGTCGTCTGCCTGAGGGTAGCAGAGAAAAAAGTCTATGGCTTGGGTGGCTGGAGTTGCTGATGACTCTCTTTGGCTTTCCTTATGCACTGCCTGGTGTATATGTCCTGGAGGGAGGGAAGCTCACCTCCTACTACGCAGCCAGCAGTTTGCACAATCCTATGTAGACCTTCTCGATTGCTGCAGGTGGTGATGCAGCCAGTCAGGATGCTCTCCACAGTGCAGGTGTAGAACGAGTGGAGGATGTGGGGGCTCATTCTAAACCTCCTGAGACGCCTGAGGAAGAAGAGGCATTGTTGTGTCTTCCTCAGCACTGTGCCTGTGTGAGCAGTCCATGTCAGATCCTCAGTGATGTGGACTCCAAGAAACTTGAAAGTGTTGACCCTCTCAACTGGTGTCCCATTGATGGTGATGGGAGTGTGTTCTTTCTTCTCTCTCCTGAAATACACCACCAGCTCCTTGGTTTTGCTGATGTTGAGTGAGAGGTGGTTTTCCTGACACCATAGCATCAGAGTGTGCGCCTCCTCTCTGTGGGCCATCTCATCATTATCTGTGATAAGGTCCACCACCATTGTGTCATCAGCAAATTTAACAATGACATTGGAGCCGTGTTTGGATGTACAGTCATGTGTGTACAGGGAGTACAGATCTGGGCTGAGCCCTGTGGAGCACCATTGTTGAGGATCAGTGTGGATGAGGTGACGTTGTTCATTCTGACCACCTGGCGTCTGCTTGGTAGGAAGTCCAGGAACCAGTTGCACAGAGAGCTATGTAGGCCCAGAGCCTGGAGCTTCGCCACCAGCTTATCAGGCACTATGGTGTTGAATGCTGAGCTGTAGTCCAAAAACAGCATTCTCACATATGTGTTTTTGTTTTCCAGGTGAGGCAGAGCAGTGTGCAAGGTGAAAGCAATTGCATCATCAGTGGAGCGGCTGTTTCTGTATGCAAATTGCAGAGGGTCAGTGTGAGCGGCAGTAAAGAGCAGTTGTGGTTTTTAATCAGCTTCTTAAAGCACTTGCTGAAGATGGGTGTCAGTGCAACTAGATGCCAGTCATTCAAGCATGTGGTTTTAGCTGTTATCTCTTGATGTTTCCAGCACTAGCCGTGAATACCCCAATGCCTGCCACTGTGTTGCCTGCACCTTATTCCCCTTGTCCTCCCCCATTCCATATCCTCCAGATCAGGGGTTTTCAAACTTTTTAATCTCGGGGACCCCCAAATATGATGATTCCTTGCGGGGGACCCCTTTGCCGGTCCAAACACAACTCCTGATGTTTGAAATAGTCAGTCGATTTCTCTGCCTCATTGGGATGTTTCTGCTGTAGATGGCGCTTGAGCTTGGATGGTTTCATGCATTCGTTGGAGAGAATCTCTTTACAAAGAACACATTGGGGTCTATCGACTCCCTGCTTTAACATGCAGGTAAATCCAAACGCAATGTAAGATTTGTCATATTTTCTGTTTTTTGCCTTAGCGTTCGCCAAGTCAGATTTGCATGAACTGCTTGCGGGAGCGGGATTCTTTAAAAATCTTTCCATCATCTGTCCTGCACTTACAGCCGCTAATTGCTCCATGCAACTATGCAAAACGTTAAAGATTGCAAAGGATTTTGGGATAAGCGCATTACAATTAAGTATTCCCTTATTTAAATCATAAAATTAAATGTATTTACACACACACATATATATATATATATATATATATATATATATATATATATATATATACAGATTTGGTTATTAATAATTTTAGGATTGGAAAAATTAATCTCATAAATCATTTTTGTTTCTACCAAGTTTTTCGCGGACCCCCTAGCGCCCTCTTGCGGCCCACATGGGGTCCGCGGACCCCAGTTTGAAAACCCCTGCTCCAGATCCTGACCTGCAACCCTTCCCAACAAACCTCCACCCTTCACAAGCCACCCAGTTCACGTGAACCCAACTCCATTAGAGGCTCCCTCTTACTCAGCTCTCCTTTCATCAATGGCCCACAGCCCCAGTATCCAGCTTTAGCTCTCCACTTCCCTTCCTTACATTGTCCCAAAATTCATGGCTAATACAAACATGAGGCTGCCTATGTTAGCACAAGCCGCCCTTGCTCATCCACCTATACACTACCTTGTATACATTTCATATTGATACATCTTCCCTACTCACTGCTATTGTCGTGGGTCAGGTTTGATCTGGGCTTCTCTGTCATGATCTGTTTTCTATTTCAGCTGTTGCCTCTTACAATCAGTGCTGGCATGCACACATTACCCACCCGTTACTCTTTTGATCTGATTCTCTCCACTACATATACTTGCTCTATATTGAGGCTGATTACCAGATTATTGTTATTACGTGTCTGCATACTCTGTGTTGTTCTTCTCACCATAACTGTTACTAGTTTGTTAATCTTGTCTAGTCCAGTCCTGTTGAAGTCTCGTTCATTGTTTGGTGCCTTATCTGTGATCTGCACCGTCACCCCGCTGTTTTGAGTCCAGCCACTACCTCTGCACTCGCCAGCTCCAGCACCAACTCTGCTAGTGGGGGTTCTCTCCTCACCCTGCTCCTTAAATCCCCTTCACCACGGTTCTCAAGGGTGAATTTTCTGTTGGCTTAAAGCCTTTTTTAGTTCCACGCAGCTGCTTTTGTTCACTTTGAACTGTCAAACTTTCTGTTTGAGTATTATCTGTTTTGCGTATTCTGTCCAGTCTTGACAGATCAGAATCAGAATCAGTTTTATTGCCAAGTGTGCTTCACACACACAAGGAATTTGCTTCGGCTACAGAAGCTTCCAGTGTACATAAAGTGACAAGTGACAACAGAATAAATATGAAAAAAAAAAAAACGACGATAAACATTAAACAGAGATGCAATCAGTCCAAAAAGATCTAGATGTTGAAATGTATGTACAGATTTGTTATAAATATACTGGTTATAAGGTGCTGTGTACAAATGCATAAGGAGAAGTATTGCATTGTATATTGTTATAAGGTGCTGTGTACAAGTGCGTATGAGAAAGTATTGCATGTTTATTGCACAATAAGAAAAATATTTAACTGTTCATGAGGTAGATGGCCTGAGGAAAGAAACTTTTCCTGTATCTGGCTGTTTTTGTGCTTGGTGCTCTGTAGCGCCGGCCAGACGGTAACAGTTCGAACAGGAAGTGTGCTGGGTGCGAGGCATTTCTTCATTCTGGAAGAGTACAGTTCTTGAAGTGTAGGAGGGGTAATGCCAGTTATTCATTCAGCAGTCCGGACTATTCGATGTAGTCTATGGCGGTCGGTTTTGGCAGCTGAGCTGAACCAGACGGTGATTGAAGTGCAGAGGATGGATTGGATCCACTTCAGTCATTGGTATACAGGGAGAAGAGCAGTGGGGAGAGAACACATCCTTGGGGGGCACAAAGTCCACAAACAGAATCCTTGCGTAGTTCCCTGGTTTGTCCAGATGTTGTTGGGTATAATGCAGTCCCATGTTGACTGCATCATCCACAGACCGGTTTGCTCTATAGGCAAACTGCAGGGGGTCCAGCAAAGGTCTAGTGATGTCCTTCAGATATGCTAGCACCAGTCTTTCAAATGACTTTATGGCCACAGATGTTAAGGCAACAGGTCTGTAGTCGTTGACTCCGATGATCTTTTGCTTCTTCTAGATTGTGATGATGGTGGAGCGTTTGAAGCAGGATGGAACTATGCACTGTTCCAATGATCTGTTGAAGATATGTGAGAAAATGGGAGCCAGCTGGTCAGCACAGGTTCTCAGACAGGCTGGTGAGACACCGTCTGGGCCTGGCGCTTTCCTTCTCTTCTGTTTACTGAAGACCTGACGCACATTGTCCACACTGATCTGAAGTTCAGGAGGGGAAAGGAAGATGACTGGAGGTGTTGATGGCTGTGTAGAGAGATGGTCCGGGCGGGTGTGGCTGGAGGTGACTGGAGGTGTTGACATCTGTGTAGAAAGATGGTCAGGGCGGGTGTGGGGTGATCCTGAGGAGTATCACAATCTGCGACCGTTTTTTAGTCATTCTTGGGCCACTTCCCTCCCTCCTCATCACCCATATGATTGTTGCATTGACCTCATTCCAGGGAGCACTCCTCCCCATGGTAAGCTCTTTCCTTATCTGCTCCTGAAAGTCAAGCACTCTTGCCGAATTACCTCACAGGCCGGTGCGGGATTTTTCTTTGTTAAAAAGGAAGACGGATCTTTACTATTCGATTATAGAGGGTTGAACAGCATTACTATAAAGAACCGTTATCATTTACCACTCATGTCTTTAGCTTTCAAGATCCTGCAGGGAGCTAAGGTTTTCACTAAATTAGATATGCGTAACGCTTATCACCTAGTGCAGATTAGGGACAGCTATAGCCATACCACTGCCGCTGGAGCCCATTTCGGGCTTTATTATTAACTGACATTGCTCCACTATCACCACAGCAACCACTTTCGCATGAACCACTCTCTATTGCTCTACTGACGCATCAGTGACCTCTCTCACTTGAGCCACTTCCCTATTGCACAACTGCTGCAGCAGTCTCAGTGAATGCTCTCACTTAGCATTTATACACTTTCATTTATATATCCACTACTCATACATCATTCCTACAAACAACAACACCAGTGAAGTTCTCGCTTAAGGTACATCCCCATTGCTTAACTGCTGTGGTAGTGACCGCACTCCCTTGAGCACGTATACACTTTAATTTCTACATTTCATTACTATTATATCCTACTCACTACCACATCAGTAACCCCTGCCACATTACATCACTGCAGTTTACTCTCACAGCAGTAATGGCTCCCGCAGGAGCCCACATCTACATTGCACTGCTGCTGATTTTTTGCCACAGCAGTGGCTGCTCCCACATCTATATCAAATCCCCAATGCATCAGTGGCAGCTCTGGCTGGAGGCCACATATACATGACATCGTCATAGATTACTGCCACAGTAGTAATTGGTCTTAATTAAGCCAGTAAATACACTGTATCACTGCAAAATGGTAACCACACCCACTAGAGCATATTCAGCCACATTCGTCAGCTCCAGCAAAAGCCCACTTCTACACTGCATCATAGTAGATCATTACCACTGAAGCAACAGTCCCCAGAGGAGCCCACATGTACACTGGAATCATTTAAGATCACTGCCACAGCAGTGATGGCCCCACAGGAGCCCACATAAACATGTGCCATTGTAGATCACTGCCTTAGCAGTGACAGCTCCCATTGCAAACAACATATACCTTGTATCATTATAGATCCCTGCCACAGCGGTGATGGCTTCCATAGGAGCCCACAAATACAGTTCATTGCATCATTGTATACCACTGCACCTCAGCAGCAACGGCTCCCACAGCAGCCCACATATACATCCAAACAATTTTGTATTACTACTGCAGCATAAACATGCATCATTGTAGATCATTGATTCAGCAGTGACAGCTCCCACCGGAGGCCACATAGACATTGCATAATTGCAGAGCACTGCCTCAAACAGTGACACCTCTCTTTTGGAGCTGTATATACATTACATCACGATAGATCACTGCCTCAGCAGCGACAGCTCCCACAGGAGCACATTTACACTGCATCATTGTAGATCATTGCCTTAGCCAAGATTGCTCACACAGGAGCACACATACAGCATGAATTGCATTACTGTAGATCACTGCCTCAGCAGTGACTGCTTTTACAGGATTGCACATATACATTGGGGAAATATAGATCACTGCCTCAGCAGTGTCAGCTCCTGAAGGATCCTTATCAGGCATCGTCGTAGATAACTGCTTCAACTGTGGTTATGTTGCAGCACACATATACATTTAATAATTGTAGATCACTACTACAGCAGTGGCTGCTCCAACAGGACTCACTGCATTATGGCAGATCACGGGCCACAGCAGTGACTGTACTCGCTGGAGACACACATACATTGCATATACTTCCATATCTAAATTTCACTATGGACACATCCTGCCTACTCACTACAGCTCCTACAGGAGGCCACATATACACTGCAGTAACTGCTCCTTCTGGATCGACATGTATATTTTCATCACTGTCAAGCATTAGCAGCTCCTGCTAGACTCTACATATACATTGTAGAGCTGCATCACTACCACAGCAGCACCCACAGGAGTCGTATCTTCATTGCATCACTGCCAAAGCAGTGCCCACTTCCACAGGAGCCCCATCTATTTTACATCACTGCTGAAGCAGCATCTATTCCTGCATGAGCTGCATCTACATTGCATCACTGCCGCAGCAGTGTCCACTCCTCAAGGAGCCACATCTACATTGCATCAATACCAAAGCAGTGTTCACACCCACAGGACCTGCATCTACAAAGGATTCTCTTCACGTCCCAGGCTATCCAAATTGTTCAAAGACTTCACAACTTCTCAAAACATCCAAATATTTTCATTGTGGTTGGATTCACAGTCTGAAATCATCACTTCAGTACTACCACCTCCAGAAATCTGTGCCCCAGATTTCTAGTACCTCTACCTTCAAGGATAAAAACACCAGTGTGTCCTTGACATCAGAACCACCGCCCCCAGAGTGTTCCAGAATCTCCAGATTTCTTCTCATAGCTCAAGATACCCACATCTGCTTGGTCAATGCATCAAGACCTGCAGGAACATCCGGCTTTTTCCAACCATTGCACCAACATCTGAAGCATAAATATATCACTTTCTAAACCTCTATCAAAGACCTTGGCATAGTGTGTTTCAGTATAAAATATTCCAATTAATTAGATTTTCATAACTGATTTTCAGTAATAACAGAAACCTCCTCAGTTGTTTGTTATTTTAAAATAAGGTTTACCTTATAAGACCATACCAGACTATCCTAAGTGGCGTTGGAATACAGTTTGAGAATTTCTGGTTTTATTCAGGGTGCGTGGAGCATGAATGCTAAGGTCTGAGAGGTGTTTTCAGAGTTCTGTGACTGTGATCCTTTTGGTCAGTGAAAGAAGGCGGTGGCTGATACATACAATGAGGCAGGTGAATTGTTTTGTTGTCTTGAGGTGGGGGGTGAAGGGGATCTGGGTTGGTGGAGTAGGGCAGAAGAAGAGCAGGTGGTTTTGTGGCCTCTTGTTGAGGCCAAGGACTCCTGCAGGGAGCCTCGTGGGGCTGGGTGTAGGTGGGTTGCTGCGGGTGTCACAGGCAGGGCGGGGTGATCCTATAAGTTATTGTCTGAACGGTTGTTGTTGGTGTTGTTGTTGTTTATGTTAAGGTCGGATGATGGTTGACTGGTTGCTTACTTGGTCGTAAAAGGCTTATAAAAAGTGTTTGGCAGATGAAGCTACTTCAAGACGAAAATGACTGAAGTGAAAATCTCTGGTTATTTATAGTCAGTTAGTATTCATCTGATTGTTGTGATATGTGAAACTAATGCCAGCCATGATGAATCATAAGCATGTGATCCTCTTGAAATTAGTTAATAAATAAAGCGCACTTAACAGACATTTCTTCAAAACATTTATTGAATGTGTGAAAGAAAAATTGTATTGGTGTTTCCTAGAACTGGGTTATGGCTGGAAGGGCATCTGCTGTGTAAAACATATGCCAGAGTAGTTGGTGGTTCATTCTGCACTGGTGACTAAGCCGAAAGAAAATGAATGAATGAATCAATGAATGGGACTGTCATTACATCATCATAGATGACAACATTAAGATTTAACAATTTATTCATTACAATTTCATTGATTCAGCATGACTAGCCATCACACGACTACAGAATCATCTCATAGAAAGATTTGCACAACACTAAAGCTATGTGTTTGGAGTAAAAAAAAAAAAAAAAAAAAAACAGGTTAATATATTTGGTTTCATGAATTTGTCTGCTCAATCAGTCATGATAGATGATAGTAAACAAACTTGGCTTGCTGTCCTCAGGAGGCTCAAACCTCCTGTCTTTTTGTGTATTTTTGAAGAGTGGTGGTGGTGGTGTGAGGCCAGAAAAATTGTCAGCTGACACAGTACAATTATATAAATTATTATATCGAATGATTAGGCTCCTCCTGAACCTACATTGTGGACTTCAGTTTTTTTATTTTTTATTTTTTTACATTCTTTCAGATGCAGAAGCATTTAGTAGTGGTGGGCAGAGTGAGGCTTTGTGAAAAACAGAAACAGTCAGATCAAATGTGTCGAGTCATTGAAATGTTTTGAAACCTGTCTCTACTCATTTTTAAATATTACACTTAAACAACTTCAACAAAAAAGTTATGCGAATTGAGGAATTATAACTACTGTAACGTTGTTTTGACAAGACATTAAGTGATTTAGTGGAGTGGTTAGTGTTTTTCATTGGCACGCAGATGTTCTGGGTTTCTAAACCATGATGAAACAATAATTCATTTTATTAGCAAATTTTTAATTATGTATATATACAGTAGGTACTACTTAAATATGGACATTACGGTCGTGCCTTTTACCGCCGCCGAGGGAGAATGTGTTTTAAGGTATGACCGCAGTTTGCGACTTTGCCACCAGGGGGCACAAGGGGACAGGATGCGAACAGACAGAAATATACAGTAGCTGTATATACCCTGCTACTTATGAAGATGAAATAATAGGACAAAACATTATAATTGCTTCATTAATCATTAAAAACTTGTTAACAGCTTTATTATTATTATAAATGTGTTAAATGAAATGAAGATTCATTTTGAAAAAAGTAAAATTAAAGAAATAAAAGACCACTAAAATAAACGACAACTAAAATGAAAATTACAAACATACATACAAATAGGCCTAAATAAATAAATAAATAAAGCAGTGTTTTAACCTAAAAATAGAGAGATGTACAGTGTTTGATATTTTAAAGTGACTAAGACAGTTACCCAATAAGCATTTACGTTTTTATTTACATTTTCGTTGTATTTTACTGTCTAATTTTATGTCTCCATAAATATTAATTGAATAATTAAATAGGCCTAAATGTTTATTTACTTAAAGACATTACCAGTGAAACAAGGAGAAACATCCATCGCATGGTCTAAAGAGCTCTTAAGTTGAATGCTACTTTATCAAAAGCATAAAAATAAACTGACCTATACTGTACCTCAAGCAGATCATTAAAATTATAATAAAAGTAATTTTGCGGCAAGACATAAATCAGCCTAAGTCCCGCAAGTTTATTTTTAATAATTTAGTTTCAGTTCAGTTTTTAAAACGGCACTGTTCTCCTTATATCCAATTATTATATATTTTTTTATTACTTTTTAAACTGTTAATGGCTCAGTAACTTTTATGTTTTAATTTCAAATTCAGTCCCCTTGCATATGCCTGTGAAATAATGTGGCATAACAGCATAAAAAAGGAAAAGGCAGTCAAAAGTTATAGCTCATCAAAATTATATTAAAATACATTCGAGGTATAAAAAATAAAACAGCTCATCAAAACAGTCTGTCTGCTATTTTATATAGGCCTGCTATATTTAAAAGAAAGCTGCAAAGGGGGCTATATTATTTTATTTCATTTGTTTCTGTCACTCGCGGTTCAATGCTCGTGCCTGAGTCATTTATATTAATTAATATATTATTTACTTTTTCTTGGTATGGCGGCTGTGCAGGCGCTGTCAGCTGAATACAGGCCTAAATTACATCTAAAAAGCAACTACTAAGCGATAATATCTGTTCTTCTTTTTAAGATAAGCACCTATTTCAACCATGAGGAGATCCCGACAGCTTGATATGAATTTTAAAATGTTATTTATCTCGGAATAAAAACAATTCACTAAAATCTTAAAATAAAAGATTGAATTGGATTAGACTATTTCACAGTGTGTAGGCTAAACATTAAAAATAATAATTAGACTGAGATAGATGAAATCCCCCTTTATTCAGAAATAAAAAATAAAAGCCTCCTTTTTGACCATGGAAACAGAGCTTTGAAAAACGCTGAAGAGGACGATTTCATTCAGACTTTGTAATTCGATTCAGACTTTGGCTGTCACATACAGGCTATATAAAACAGAGTCTAATAATTAACATAACTGCCTTTTTCATTTTCATAAAATATAAAAAAAATTCTGTGTGGGTTTTGACAATATGTGTTTAATTGGGCTATAAAGATTAGCCTATACGATGAAATGCATGGTGAAATAGGCTACAAAATACAAATGTCTCTTTTGCTGAATATTTATTTTAATAATCTACCTCTAATATTTTAAAAATCAAAAATAGCCATTATAAAAATTAAGTATGCTATAATATACAACAGCTTAAAGCAACTAAACTAAAACTTGTCCGTGTAAATGGATCCTAAATAGGCTACAGTTTAAAGCGAAGTTGTCTGAAAGGATGTCGGGAATGGCATGTCTGTTTGGTTCGCGTTGTGCATATTTGAAAATAACTGTCGGATGAAGGCTTTAGGACCATGCGGAATTCTCTGCTGTTGTAGCTCTGGCTCAGCAAGCAGCACTTTTTGAAAAAATAATAATTTTGACGAATGCAAACCATATTTCATGACACCAACATCAATTTGCAAAGAAAATGTGGTGTTGAATGGGTAGGTTGATAAAATTATAGATTTTCAATAATCAATGTAGTCTTTCACTATAATTTTCTTAGAAAAACATAAGCTTTTTTTTCTAATATAGATATTTGAATTAACATAGTTCATTCCAGAAGTTGCTGTGCTTAGAAACATAAGAAGGCCTGTAATGTAGGTAAAAGATTTGTAGCCTAACCGGGAATTGTGTCTCTCCATGTTTGTGAAAAATACTGGAGACATCCCCCTTCCCCCATCTCAAACAAAATGTTTGGCCATTGTTGTGTTAATGTGGATTGAACTTTAACCGAAATAATCAACAACCCGTAAACACGGAATTGGTTACAGGGACTGCTACAGAAAATAGCCTGATAATGATAATAATAATAATAATAATAATAATAATAATAATAATAATATGGGAAATAAAGAAAGAAAAAACCCTTCTAGAATTTTTTGCTAGAAAAGAAGGCATAGTTTCTGGTTTCACTTACCCATAAAATGCTCTGTTTGCACGATTTGATTCATATAATCATATCCAAATACTTTATCAATAATATTTCTAAACTCCTCCATTGTTTATTGTTTTTAGAAAATATCTCAAATCATTTTTCAGACAGGCTTTTGTAAAATTAAAGTTTAAAATTACCTGAAACTGTTTAATTAGTTTGTATAGTATATACCAAAATTGTTTTAGCTTTGGTTTGTTTTATTGATTTATTTAGTGTGATTTTATATCCGATATTTATAATTCTTTAAATGATTTCAAATGATCATTTAATGATTTTCTTAGGCTGTTTATAGGCTATGACACTCTTGTGTAGAGCCTACAAAAGTGGACACGTACTTAGTAAAGATTTATGTCTTTCTGTTGTATTCATATTTTGTGTTATTTCCAGAATAAATAAAGAAACCCAGCCGCTCTCGGCATCAACAGAGCTGTGAAGAGCGCTCTTTCGCCCGGTCTCTCTCACACACAGGCATCAAACGCGACCGTATTCCCGCACAAACATGCCTTTTAAACTTGACAAAAATACTCGACAACCTTTACTGGCTGCTGTGTCTTTAATATAGTGTAAAGCAGTGTTTCTCAACTGGTGGGTCGCGACCCAAAAGTGGGTCGCAGGAACATTTTTTGCAGTGGGTCGCGGAGTGTGTGGTCAAAAAAAACAACAAAAGTTTAATTTTTAACTTGTTTTGCGTATACCGGACTTTTATTTTGAAATGTGCACGCGCGCCACGTTACCGAGCAACATAGAGAGTCAGCTGGTGAAACTGTCGTGATAAGACGCTGAAAAATAAATTCAGTGAAATAAGCCTCTCCCAGTTTTCACGATCTGAGAGTGCGATCAAACATTCATCCCATTCAGAACTACGTATCTGTGAAAGTGGCTTATCTTCCTTGGTGCAGAGTCAAAGCAGAGAAACAGGTTGTACATAGAGCACGATTTTCGGGTAGCACTGTCTACCATCACTCCTGACTTTGAAACTCTTATCACATCAGTAAAGCACATCCTCAGTTATCTCATTATCTTCCCAAATTACTGTTAAGTGAAACAGATGTTTATAACTGCTGTCATATTAGATGTAAAAATGGTTATGGATGTTTTAATCATTTTACAATTTGCTGGTTTGTTCTGTTCAACAGGACCAGTGTTAATGTTTTATTAACAGTTCAGTTTTGTTTATGGTAACAACCTTTCCTTACCCTAACCACTGTTTACAGTGTTTGTAGTTTTTACTTTGTAATATTTCTATAATTTGATACATTTTGTTAAATGTCAGCAATAAAATATAGTTTATTTGTAAGTCTTGGTGATTTTCTCATGATTTTTCTTTCACTACTTGTGTATGTTAACAAATAAATACAAATTAATTATAATTCCTAAAATTATATTACAGTTCCTAAAAAATTGGGTCGCGGCTTGATGACCATGTAAAAATGTGGGTCCCGTGGCCAAACCAGTTGAGAACCACTGGTGTAAAGGTTATTATGCATCAAGGAGGACGCAGCAGAGACATAAGTGAAAAGACCCATAGCCTAATGTGTGTTTTATAAGTGTTTTATGAAATAATCTATCTTAAACTGACCAGCTATGTTTTGCTTTCTTTTATTTATTTATGATATATGTATTTATTTATTTTGGTGCATACACTCGTGTGCAATCGGGAAACTAGTCGGCACGCCATCTTTATACCAGACTCGGGAAAATTACGCCTCTCCTTTCACTCCGCCCCGAAGCTCCAGCTGGCCCTCTTTGGCCCAAGGTAATCGACGGGCTGAAAAAGGCTGGCCGCTGGCCCTGAGGCCCGCTTTGGCCCGATCAGGCACCGGAAGCGACAGTTTAAACGCGACTGGCCTTGGCTCGCCCTCCGCAAACTCAAATGACGTCACATTCGCCGCACGCACTCAAACGAACTAGCGGACGCATCGAGTATAAACCAGGTTTTAAGATTTTTAAACTAATTATTTTTATTGTTTTAATAAACTGTTTTAATGATTACAAAGATTTTTATAAACATAAAAAAAAACTAACTTTGATGCATCACTTGCTTTTGTTCTTATCTCGGACTGTTCTTCCTACTAATTTATTAAAATATTAAAGACAACAGAACATGGGTTGCTCTACTAATATATATTTTTATTATGGCAAGAATAAAAGCAAACAAGTACACTTACTAAATAGTCCCGCTCCACAATTCACACATTACTGGCTACCAATAAAGCCTATAAAAACAGGGCATCATGTTGAAAAACCGATTGGTTCAAATATTTCTTTCTAGTTATCAAAGACATCATTTGTTCCTTATTTATAGTTTTGTTACTATTCAATTGTTTTAAATGCAGTTGTAATATATACATCAGTGTTAAGCCTATGAATGGTGGAAAAACATATTCTGTAATGGTGTACCTGGGTCTCCACTTTTGCCATGGTCTTTTTGACAAACTTATCCCTCAGGTTTTTCCAAACCTTTTAACAAAAACTTTTTTTTCCTTTCCCACTGTTGCAATTTATAGCCAATAATTATTGATCATCTGGTTTTCTCTATGATCACGGATCATAAAGGTGTCTGTATAGTCTTACGTGTTACAGACAAAATCTCTTCAAAGTGTTTCATATTCAACTCAAATCAGACGCAGCGCCGCATACACTGTTCACTCGAGTCGCAAAAAAAATCATGCGATCCGCCAGCTGAAATAATGTCGCGGCACTCGAAGCGAACATCCACAAACTCCGCGATGACGTCACATTTGCCGCACGCACTCAAGCAAACTAGCGGACGCGTCGAGTATACCCCAGGCTGTAGGCGCAATAGTGGTAAATTATGACACGTTACTGTACAGCATTACATTATATGTCTATACACACAGGTCTGTGTATTTACATTTATTTTATATGTTTACTCGCAGACCGACTATTGGCATCTTACATTGAGTGTATTTTATAACATCCTCGTTTTGATAGGCGCCGTCATAAAATAATATAATTTAAAATAATAGAACAGAATAATTTAAGGATGTTGCATATTATTCTATTATCTTGAGTAATGTGTTTTAGGACATAAGTAAGAAATATAGGCTATGGTATGGGCTATATTTCGTTGCGCTTAGCAGCTATAATTAAATAAAATCTTTACTTTTTCCACGTCGTATAAAAACATAAACACTTGTCGGAGGACATAGAACACATTTTTGCTGTTTTTCTCAAATCCGTTTATAAAACAGAGCTGTGCAAGACTGACTGACAAAAAAGAAGGTAGTTTCTGCTTTTACTCATCCAAAAAAAAGCTCTGTTGCCAAAATTTGATTAACATCATTGTATCCAAATACTTTATAAAAATCTTTCAAAACTTCATTGTTTATTGTTTAGAAAATCTATATTTTTCAGATATAGGCTTTTGTAAAATGAAAGTTTAAAATGGCTTGAAACGGTTTAATTTATTTGCATTTTCTACATTGTACTCATATGTGCAACAGTTAACAATTTCAATAATAATAATAATAATAATAATAATAATAATAATAAGTAATTATTAGTAGGCTATTAATATATAAAGAGTAGGATATTAATATATTAATATATAAAGAGAGTTATGCCCTTCGGCATTGACAACGCCCTGCAAGCATCTGGGGAGAATTGTGTTTTAAAAAATAAGTAAATATATATAAGCTTATTTATAATGAGCTTAAATTAT
>CAIGQQ010015483.1:1391873-1419603 GCA_903798035.1 Danio albolineatus | reverse complement strand
CACTGGATTATGCCATGCCTGTGTTCTTATTAAGGCATAAATTGCAACTTTTTGTCACTGAAAACAAACAAACAAAAAAAACTTCATGTGAAACATATTAGAATGTTAAGTATAAAAGCATCCAATTAATTGTTTGTCGTAATTTAATTAATTCAACTAACAAAATATGTGATACAAAACCCTCTTATCCTGCTGCTTGGGAATGAACTAAACTGCTCTCAGGCGGTTGTTGTTGTGGGAGGAGTGGCACTAAATTCATGGATTTATATAAAGCATTGCCAATGTATAAGAAGCTGTGTTTTTGTATTTACATATAAAGATGACTACTACTATATTAATAATAAAATAATAATAATAATTTATTATTATATAGTGGTTAAGCCACTTGTCAAAATAACCCAACAAATTAGTTATTTTTGTAACCCAAATAGTTGGGTTAAACTAACAACCCAATGGATTGGGTTAAAATTAACCCAACAGAAGGTTGATGCCAAATTAACCCAACATTGGGTTACATGTTGGGTTATTATTAACCCAACTATTTTAAGTGAGTAGGCATAGTCAATAAATAAGAGATCAGTATATGAAAACAGCCATACTGTGAGCCTTGGACACCATTGTTTCCTCATTCTCACATTAAATCCACCAGAGTAAAATCCCGGTGGACAAAAGGCCAATCAGAACACAGACTACTGCGTGACACACAGGGCATGCCCTCTTCATTTGCATGTACTTTGGGTCAGATTTTACATCATCCAGACCTGACGAACAATCACGTCATCAGGACAAGATCACTAGCCAAAACACACACCGATAAAGTATGCTGCTCTGGGCTCATCAATATGCACTCCTCAGGCTGTGAAAAAAACAAAACGTTTTTCGTTTTACAATACCTGTTTTAAAAATTATAATCCATTGACCAAAATATACACAGACCCTTCCCCAACATCATATTTCTAAAATCCCTAGACTACAGCTAGCTAGATAAAAGCATAATATATGACTCTCAAATTAAGTTATTCCCATATTCTGGTAATTAAAGGGCCTGGGGACGTTGGAAGGTAGCACTTTTGGTGATGTGGTGTTCTCACGCTCTGCTTGGCGAACTTCACACCAAGAGCACAACAGCTGCTGTGGAACTTTTCATACACTCCCAAAAGTGTCTTAGACACACGTTGAAGTTCCCAACCTGATAGGCAACATCCAGGTTACATCCGTAACCCACGTTACCTGAAGGAGGGAACAGAGATGTGTGTCTCCTTTGCTACAGCATCTGGGTCAGCATCTGGGTCATTTAGCGAACTCCCAAAAGTGTCTAAAGTGCACTTTTTGGCCCAGTCACACTGTAGTTTTTGTCTCATGGACTTCCATTCATACTCAGGCAAACTCGACTGGAAACGCAGTTCACTGCATTGCAAAGTTCAAGCTTGGTGAATTCTGACCTGCGAATTCGTATCACGTGGCTGTGTGAGATCAATTGAAGATCAAAACATGACCTCTCTGTACAGAAATTTTAAATATGGACCAATCTTTCTTTTTTTTTATTTCTTATCAACTTGTTTAATCCTGCCCCTTTTCACAGCAGTGTACGACAGAATTTCGCATGCTCAAACTCAAGTGTAATCTCATTATAAGTGTAACCTCAGTATAAAACCAAAATGTTTATGGGGAAGTGACATGTGACGTGGCAAAATAACTACTGGAGGACTTTAAAGATAACAGGTGAGATGAGCGAACTTAAACTGCATCACCTAGAGACCCAGCTAAACAATGAATTAATCTTTACTTTCTCTTACAATTTCATATATGCATTATAGTTTTGTCTTGTTGTCTAGGTGCCACTATTTGTGTTTTTGTGACTCATGTTTGGGAATAAATATGTAACATTTTAATTATATGTAAATGATTCAAACTTCCCATCACTGTACTAGACTAGACTATAGTTTCAAATTATTTTTTTTATTTAGAGTTACTCTCATATCCTGAATACATGCATATTGCAGACCCTTATGCCTGCTGTCTGAAATCAGTATGTCAGTCTTCTAGAAATGAATTGCTATTTCCCTGAGAAGCACAAACATTGACGGGAGTGTCATGGCTGACACTGAAAGCTTGTTGGACAAAGAGAAGTTGGTGAGATTTTGCAAAGGGACAACTGTGAAAGCCATAGTACAGTCATTTGAAATATCCTGAAGGAAATTACATAAATTACAGATGTCAAATATGTAGACTGCAGTTGATTCAAGCTACTCATTACAGAGATGAGCCTCAAAGGTTTATGGACTGATGAGACAAAAATTGCCCTTTATCAAATTATTGGAAAGCTGCAATTTGGAGAAAGAAATAATCTGCTTATGATGCTAAACTATACAAGCTCATCTGTGAAACACATACTGTAGAGGTAATGTCATGACTTAGGCTTGCTTGGCTTATTCTGGAACAGGCATATTTTTCTGCACTGAAGATACAACATATGATTGCAGCAGCAAAATGAACACAGCAGTTTACAGAAACATTTTAACTGCCAGTTTAAAGATGTTTAGCAAGTTTTCACTGCTGAATTAGTCTGTAAGCAGAGTTTTTTTTTTCACTTCAACTTAAAAATGCTTGCTTTAAGTTTCCCCCATACTACAATCCAGCAGGTAGTGGAATATGCATTATTAAGTTTTTCAACTATCAGTTAAACACCATGAGAAATCTGACACATGATCGCTGAGTTCCATTTGGAAGGGCTCAATCCCTATGCCCTAATCCCTTCAAAGGTTTTACCCTCCAGAGTGACAGCTTTGAAGGGATGAAGGGTGTAGGGGTAAAAAAAAAAAAAAGATTCTCTTTGGAATGTGGTTCTGCATCATCTTAACAATACTATCATAGAGATGTGCTTTTGTTGCACTTTATGTGCATTAGTAGAGGCCCACAAAACAAGCCTGTAATGATAAACTATGTGGGGGCTTGCTTTATTTATTTGTTTGTTTGTTTGTTTGTTTGTCTGATTTTAGTAGATATTTAACCCACAGTATGTATGTATGTTGTATGTATTTAGAATTTTCATTTAATTTATATTTATTTTATTTATAACTATTTGTTTTAATTTTTAACTTTTGTTTGTTAAAATTAAACTACAAGCCTAAAAAATAATACATTTATACTTACATTTTTTTTGTAAAATTCAAACTTCAGTTGACATACTTTTAGATCAGACAACTTCCATGTGTTTTACTTATTCTAAGACAGAAATGGGTGACAATCTTTATACATTAACCCTTGTGTATTGTTCAAATTAACTACACTTTTGTATTGTTTGTGGCAGTTTTTGCCCCATTGACTTCCATTACAACCTAATATGATTGCAAAGCCATGACTCCATATTGTGTGTAATTAATAAATTGAGTGACATCCTTTAATAAAAGCTAAAAATGTATGTAATTTAATGTATTTCAACCAAACTTCTGTTTGAAGTTCTGCATAAATAAAAATGTAAGCTAACCTATGTTGGAACTTTAAAACCCAGTTTTGAGCAGTGCTTGTTTGAAAGACCCTTCGGCTAACTTCGTTAATGATTAATTATAAACAAAGGGGTTTCACAGGAATTTTCAGCAGGTTTTGCATCAGGAGACTTTTGAATGACTCCCTGGTCATGTGCTCGCCTCGAGGGCATCCTGCTTGCAGCCCGATGTACAATTTCTAGAGACCAAGAGATCTCTGGATTTTAATGCATACAAATACGAAATACATACATACGAAAGACCATCTCTTGAAATGTCGAAACGAAGGCAGATGCATCTTTGAATATGCCATCGTTTTCCTCATATGTTGTGTTTATTCCAACCAACCAGGTTAATCAATGTGTTGTTTTAACCCTTATAACAGATAAAACTTCTGTATGGGTCTCAAATGTATAATGTTTGGTACTAATTGAAAGCTAGTGATGTTTGCAATACAGTGATGTAAATGAAAAGTTTGTAGTACAAAATAGTATTAATTTTGTAACATTTGATGTAAGAGTTACAAACTTACAAGGGATTTAACACGTGAAACCGACATGCATTCTCTGTTAATGATTGACCTTTACTACATGATGCGGGGCGTGGACCCGCCCTTCATGGTCACTGCTCATTGGAAGACAGAGCCACAGGGATGGACCAGACCAGGTCGCTTAAAAACGCCCTGCAACCGTAGAATCTTTGCTTGTTGCATCAGCTTGCTTGCACTAGCTGTGCTATCTGCTCCCTCTCGTCCTGCACAGACACCGCGCCGCCACGCGATTGGGTCACCACAAACTTTCCATGCAACCTCTTAGGTTTCGACACAGCCGAAACTGCACAAACTTCCACAAACCGACTCTCATCAGAGTCCGTCACCTCGACAACCCAAGACAACAGCCAGTCAGAGTGAGTGCAACTAAAAGACGTCACTGAAGCGAGTCACCACCCAATCAGGACCAACGTGCTTCCTAAGGCCAAGCCGGCAAGGGAAAACTCAAGATTTAAGATTTCAGCAAAATTGCAAGTAACACTAACTAACTTTGTCTCTAACTGATCTGGTGCTGATTGATTTTAAGCAGTTAAAGATAAGCTCAATCTCTGCTTTTGTGGTTTCTCAGGTGTGATTCTAAGATCTAGTTAGAAATAAAAGAAACAATCTGGGACTGTTGTCAACTCATTTTGCATCCTCTGAACTGCCTCTGTGTGTATGTGTGAATGTGTGTGCGCGTTTGTTTGTTGTTTGCTTATTACAAGTTAGTTTCATGTATCGTAGTGTAGCTCAATAAATCTTTGTTCTCATTTTGTAAGAACTGTGTTCTCGTTTATGTGCTTATAAGTCATTGCTTTGAGCTGTACATTTTGTTACCTTGCTAAAAGTAAACCCAATACTGTGTTATGTTATTATCGATGGCCAAGTAAATAATATAAACAAGATTGGTAAAACACGATGTTTTTCTATTTGCTGGGCAAATGGTAGATAAAGTGTGACTCTTTTGATCTGATTTAATCTGACTCTATTGAGTCGAATCAATGATTTGAATCCTCAAGATCCGATTCATTGAAATGAGCTAATAAATCCCTGACCCATACCTATACCTATTTGAGCATTTTACAGAGATAGAAACATTATGAGCTGTTTTGTATCAAATTTTGTTTTGCAATGACCCAAATCACAAACCATTGTATAGCCTTGGAATTAAAGGGTTTTATTTATTTGTTTTAAAAAACTATTTGATTTAGAGACATGACTATTGTTAATTATTATTTGATCATTATTTAAAAATTTACTTGAGCAAAGAAATGCAAACAGTTAAATGTAAATTTTTGTCCGAGAATGTGTCTTTTTTGTGTATTTTCTGAAAATATCGGTTCAGGCACAAGTACTGTTTTTAAAGTATTGATTTGGAACAGTAAAAAAAAAAGAAGGAACCAAAAAACCAACAAACAACAACAACAAAAAAAGTTTTTTTTCAGCTTCTCAGTTTTCTTCTTTGATTGGCTGGTCTTGTTTGTTTCACGTTTATTTCGTTTGTAGATTGTTTCATATGGTTGTTATGTGTTCTATTCATGTGTATTTTATACATTATCTCTGTCTTCTTGTGCTTTCATACATCCTGCCATACATACCGTGACCAGTTGACCAGCAACCCAGGAAACTACATGCTATCACTGAGGCTAAGGATGGCTCAACAAAGCATTAATAGTTGTGTAAATATTATCAAACTAACAGTTGTCTGAATAAAATCTGGTTGATTGCAACTCATTACATAATGTACCTTCTGCTCGAAGCTATCTGACATTATTAGGAGGAACTTGTTCTGTTAAAGAACATATAATGGACAACAATGACAACAATATAAAAGTAACATCGGAATGTTTTATTCGTTCACTTTTTTTTTTTAGAAAATAAAACACAACCAATAAATACAAAGATAAAAAGCAACGTTTTGGTGAGGTGCCTCACTGAATTCCAATAGTAGCATTTTTGTTTATGTAATTGCGTTAATCTTTTTCTTTTACTGTGCTCAGTAACAGTGGGCAGCGGCACCCAAAGCAGACGGGTCACAATGGATTGCGTTGAAACATGAAACTGGCATGCAGATCCATGAGTGATCTTTGCGCACGCACTCACACATGCATTCTCTCTCTTGCACACACACACATACAAAAATGAGTTGGCACATTAAAGACAACATCTAGAAACATTTCTCTCTCTTTTTTTTTTTGCAAAATATACCTTATATACACACACAAAAACAAGAAATTGCCGCCACAAACCATCTCCCTACCTAAAGTTCAGACTTGCCTGTCAAAGTTTGGACACTTTTAATCTTTAAGCGTCACTTTGACTTAAAGGTGAAGTGTGTAAATTTGTGCCACAAGTATTACATTACAAAGAAAGAAAAAAAAAACAATTCTCGATCTGTCATTTGTCAGACAAATGAATATTGCCTCCCCAAACACATATCATAGGTTGATCAAGAATCCAAATAATGTTTAATTAGTGCCACAGTGTTACACTTTTGAGAAGAATCAATCCATTGTCTTAACACATCAAGCAATCATAGCAAATTATCAACATCAAAAAATTACACACATCACCTTTTCAGTAAATTCAGTAATCAGCCACTGTCTCTTCGCATTCAAGGTAAGCTTTCTGATAAAACCGCCACAGTAGATCGCTCTATAGAGAGTTAAACGATACACTTAATGTACAAACACAATATCACTCATGTTGCCACTGTTGCAGCCCCATGGTTTCGTTAAAATTCAGTGTGTCTTCCTCCTGCTTGGTGTATAAGGCAGAGAGAGGCAGAGCTCAGAGCTAGTCATGTTATCAAAGATATATGTCATAATCTCAAAGCTGTTGAAATCTCATCAGTGTCCTCAAGGGTTTGGCAGGAATATCTGGCACAGAAAATGTCAAAACAAAAATAGCACAGAGGACAATAGAGGTTGAAGGTTTAAGAAATGTGCCAAGTTTTGCATTCCCACTCTTAAAGTAGATGTGCACTCTCACTGGAGGACATAAAGGCTCATTCATATGGGCTGTACTGACCCAAGCAAAAGGAAAAGAAACAAAATAGAAGAAGAGGCAAGTAGAAGAAGTCGAAGCCAGTGTTGAGCAGGTGTTGAGCTCTTGTGTTATCTGACCTCCAGGCAGTCCAGGTACTCCAGAGCCAGCTCATAGCAGAACCTGTACTGCTCCTGTCAACAGCAGGGACAGACTGCATCAGCTTCTTTGGTTACATTCATAGAGACTACATCCATTTTAAAACACTGTTACTGAATATGTGAACGTATGTTTGCCTATGAATCATTCATTCAGTAATTAAAAATGTGTTGCAAAATGTAAAGCTTGCACGAAACCACAAGCAAACCAAAATGAATAAATACATAGATGTTACTGGTATAATAGATGAATCAACAATGCAGATTTTGGAGGAAACTACAGTATAACTTGGCAAGTATATTTCTAAGCAAATACACTAAAGTATTGTCATCAATATAAACATTGTGTCAACCTAATACTCAGCAAATGAGACATTTTTTTTTTTTTACAAACAATGATTTATTATGGGTTCCAATGTTTCTCTTTTCTATTTTATTTTATTATCCACACATGTATCATTAATTCTCATAATGTCACACTAACCTTGTTAGCAACTCGGAGTGTTTTTTATTTTTGATCTATTAGTCATTTTAGAAGACTAATTCTTCATGCTTGCTGAGTTGATTCAATGAGTATGTGATAACACAATCCTTACCCCAAGCCACTCTGCTATACTAATCCACTAAATTATTGTTAGAATAATATACTATTTTTAAGCTTTTCATAGTTTTTAGGATAATTCATCAGTGTTTGGAGGATGAGGTCTTATGATTACATGTTTAAAATGACTTTTTTTAGACCTTATATATCGCTGTAGCACCTCTTGTAGTTCAAAGCATTTTTACAAGAAGATTATAACAATTAAGCATTCAAATAAGGACAAGGGTTTAATTGTGACCCAGTTTTATTATCTATTGCCAGGGATCATATGAGATCAAGTGCAATTTTAGGTATGCATGTGATTTGCAAAAGCCAAAACCTGCACACCAAATATAAAGTATAATGTTTTAGGGTTTGTTCTTTTAATTGAGCGCACTAACCATAGACTCCACCATGTTGGGCTTGGAGTTGCGGAGAGTCTTGACAGAGTAAAACACGTCCACCATGTTGTGATGATGCACCATCTCCATTATCATGGTGCAAGCGCAGAAAGTGCCACTACGTCCCCCACCGTTCCTTAAAAACATGCAAACATTGATTCATTAGCATCTTCAAGAAAAGAAGAGACTTGTAACACATGAAGGAGAGGGATCTGCGCTGTACATTTTCAAAGCTTGTGTGGATTATTGTATTAGAGATGTCTGGAGGGGATAGCAGTGAAAAAGCCATATTTGCGCCACCACAGGCTGTCAGGGATCTGCAATACGTTTGAGCATGAAGGAATGGAAAGTACCACTGCGCTCTGGGGAAAAGTCATGCAATAAAAATGTCACATCCTACTGAACTAAGATCATTTCCCTGAGGCTGCTGATAGAAGAAAGGCACCCAGCACATATGCTTTGAAGCTCGATACACTGCATCTGTGCCATGCTCTTATTAATAGAGGACAGCGTATTAAACTACAGACACATGCAGGTGGCAGGTATGGATCCTGAGGCTGCAGTGCTACAAAGTTAAATACTGAAGAAAATGAAGACATTAAAAAGCAGTTAGAGATTTAGGGCATTGAGCAGATTTTCACTGTTGGTCAAATACAACAATAACTGAAGCTCAGGAGCAAAAGAAATCTGGATTGTATAACTGCCACAACGAAATGTAATTGCTCTCCAATTAACATCTGGGAGTAAAACTGTATAAAAACAAGCTTACAGGCAGTGCACAATAGTGCGACCATCGCCACACTCCCTCTGCCACTTCTGCACTTGTGCCAGCAGGTTGAGAAAGGCTTTCTTAGAGTCTGGGATTTCACGGTAAGCTGACCAGCGCAGGAACTGGAAATGTCGCACTACCAGATGACCTTCCTGCAACTGAAAGATAAATAAAGAGAGACCAAGACCCGAAGAGACAATTATTAATATAACGTAAGAGAAGTCAATGAATTTGTCAGTTTTTTATTATTATTATTATTATTGTTATTATTATTATTGTTGTTGTTGTTGTTGTTGTTGTTGTTGTTGTTGTTGTTGTTGTTGTTGTTGTTATTATTATTACTATTATTATTTATTACAAACAGAAGGCACTATGAACATTTTTATTGTTTCTATTTTAAAAATTAAGCAAATAGTAATAATTAAACTAATTAAAGAGATGCTGTAGTTTAAAAAATGTAAAAAAAATAATATTCCCCACATGTGGTTTTAACCTGTATGATTTTCCTTCTTTTGTTGAACACAAAATAAGATATTACAAAGAACTCTGGTTGCTGGCACTCATCGACTTCCATTTGTGGCTCACCACTGAGCCACCATACCACTTATTTGTGTTCATTAGAAGGGGGAAAAAAAGGATTTGAACAAGTGAAGGGTGAGTAAATGATGGTAGAAGTGAATCCTTTCTAAGCTATGTAACAAATCATTGAATTGTGAAAAAAGTAAGCAAACAACTTTATATGACATGGCATAAATACAGTCAAGCACAAACATTCTTCACAAACTTCTTTCTCGCCATTTAAACAATGTACGCAATTCAGTCCTTCACAAAAATAGTTCATTTGAGGTCACCTTACTATAGTGGTCACACTGATGTTTTAAAAGGATTGCCGAACAGATAAACAAAAAGTAATCTGTAAAATTAATTTTGATATTCTGAAATTCATGTACACATTTAATATTCTGAACACCATTATTCAAGTAACACGACAGAAAAGAAGCATATGATGTTTACATTTTGTACTGAACTGTATGAGCCAACACATCAATGCAGTTTTCAAGTTAGATGAATAGTAGTGACTGAAAAACAACAACTTTCATTTATTTTCCCACAGTTTTGATTACAGAGCACTGCAGTTAATTAATTAAAAAAAACCTTCATCAGTTAGGTTAGTGGAAATCATCTTCATGTATAATAATCCCAGACTCCACGACTAGTGAAAACAAATTTAGGCTCACTTTCAAAACTTTCAGCTAAAATTAAACACACTTTTAGCACATTTACTGAACAATTAATCTTGATAAGTTGTGAAATGTAAAAAGTATCAATGTTACATAGCAAAATGCATGATTTTTCTAATGAGCCAGGGTTGTATTGTTAAGAATACGCACCCACTTTTACTGCAAACAAATAGATTATTTGTGAAACATCTAACTGTACCTCTCAATTCGAAACAGCACTCGATGTTCAGCTCACCTGCAAGTCATTGACTGGTTCCTTTGAGCATTAATTAGCATCTAAATGACTCTGTAACAAATTGCAAAAGCATTGTTCTGTCTGGGGGCTGCCTTTTTCCCTCTTTATCTAGGGATAGCACCGTTTAGCAACATGATCTATCAATAGCGCTCTACACCTCAGTCTTGTACCTTTTTGGGGAAGCGTGAATCTGCGTTCCAACATGGGAGGTTCTCTCTAGGGTCCTGTGAAGAGGCAGTATGGGACAATTTCTGACAATGACATGAAATGTTTGCCCAGCTTGCAGAGTCTTAAAGAGACAGAGGGGACGCAGGGACTGACAGGGGCTAGCCAAACTGACACAGGAACGGTTGGGAACGTTGCTAAAGGTTGACAGCCTAGCTGACAGGAGCGCTAAAGGGGACGAGCAATGAGAGGTGCAATGCTTGAGACAAGATTTCAAAGAGACAGGATGTCGACGATGAAGCCATCAGGGAGGACTAAGGTCAGCTAGAGGTATGAGAAAGTGCCCTTTTATTCAGACAAGTCAATATCAGAAGCACAGACCACACTGAGAGAGACTGACACAATACGTAGAACTTTATCTCTCTCCCACACTCGCATCCATTGAGAAGTAAACAGGTCTAATTCAGGCGACGTGGAGTCCGTTGTGCTAGTCTGTGAAATGGAGACTGACCACACTTTTATACCTTTGCATTAATTTAATCAGCAGTGCAATAATTCTCTGAAAAGATCATTTAGACATTAGCCCCAGTTAATTAATCTTTCTGGGTTAGTCCTGAACTTTTTTTTAATGGATGTTTATTCACATCAATTGCTTGAAAAGGTCTGTGTACTTAAATATCAGTGCTGACACTGGCTGATACTAAGGCACATAAGACATCACATATTTCGGAAGATTATTTATTTCTTACGACACTATATAGACTCACCCGTGTGATGTTGTTCACCCTGAATAGACGAGTAACGACATTCTCATCGGTGGATCTGGAGAGCAGCTCCACAGTCATGGGTCCATACTGCTGCATTCCCGTTTCAGGCCAATACTGTAGACAAGGCTGAGAGAAAGAAGACATTGACTACACACATAAAACTATTATAGATATTTACATTTGACTTGTGAACAAAAAGATACGCTCATATAAATTAAGTGTTGTCATTAGATTTGCTAAGAAAACCACCTTTTGAAACCTGTATTTTGAGATGGAGTGTAGAGTTCAGTGGAGGTTTGATAGCCAAAGATCAAGATGAAGATGAAAAAAACTAATTAAATTAAATTCATTCATTCATTCATTTTCTTTTCGGCTTAGTCCCTTTATTAATCAGGGGTCGCCACAGTGGATTGAACCGCCAACTTATCCAGCATTTGTTTCACGCAGCGGATGCCCTTCCAGCCACAACCCATCTCTGGGAAACACATCCATACATTCTCATTCACACACATACACTATGGACAATTTAGCTTACCCAATTGACCTGTACCGCATGTCTTTGGACTGTGGGGGAAACCGGAGCACCCAGAGGAAACCCAGGCAACCACGGGGAGAACATGCAAACTCCACACAGAAATGCCAACTGGCCTAGCCGGGGATCGAACCAGCGACCTTCTTGCTGTGAGGCGAACGTGCTACTCACTACGCCACCGTGGCGCCATTAAATTAAATAAAAAAAATAATAAAAAAAAACTTTAGTTAAAGAACATTACATTATTAATTGTTAGCTGATGTTATTGCAGACAGCACAGTGGGTAGCAAAATCGCCTCACAGCAAGAAGGTTGATGGTTTGAGCCCCGGATGGATCAGTAGGCATTTCTGTATGGAGTTTGCATGTTCTCCCTGTGTTTACGTGGGTTTGCTCCGGTTTCCCCCACAGTCCAAAGACATGCGGTATAGGTGAATTGAATACGCTAAATTGGCCATAGGGTATGTGAGTGTGTGCAAGAGTGTATGTGTGTTTTACAGTGATGGGTTGCAGCAGGAAGGGCATCTGATGCGTAAAACATGTGATGCGTAAGTTAGCGGTTCATTCTGCTGTGGCGACCCCTGATTAATAAAGGGACTAAGCCAAAAAGAAAATAAATGAATGAATGTTATTGCATCCACCATTGTAGTGTAAATGAACAGGCAAAATGAATACAAAGGTTTTCCATTTTGGGATAAACCATTGTTGGGCAAATGGCCCCAAATGTTCCTTTATACAATATTACATGGATACAACATTTTATTCTAATTGCAATAAATTGCAATAAATACTGTAATTGTAATAAATTACTGTTTATTAAAATAAAGAAATAAACGGTCATTCATTCATTCATTCATTCATTCATTCATTCATTCATTCATTCATTTTATTTACATTAGATAAGCTCCACCCTGACATTTTTTATTCACCATTAAACATACATATTCAAGTCAATGTCTGTATTTATGAATGCTATTTTTGTCCTCAAAATAAACGAATACATAGCAGGCAGAGAAAATGGGCATCTTGCGATTAAGCGAAGGGTGAAGACAGACAGTGAAAGCATAATGGAGTCAAGGAAACGCCGGAGATAGGCTAATCAGCACTGAAAATCCAATTGAGGCCCACTAAGATAAATAATCCTTGCTCATTTCTCCATATCGGCTGCATTTTCTAGTCCAATCTTTCGTTGGATTATCATTTGCTCAATGTGTCAATTAATTTTCACTCACAGCAGTTGCAGACAGATCTAATCCAGCACCATTTTATTTGAAACGAGCAGGCGTGAAACAGCTTCAGCCATGTATCAACAGTGAGATAGAGAGATGTTGATATAGATGAGATGGAAAGCGATAAATCCTTGTCATAGTGATGCGTATTAACAGAGTGACATGCTGTGGAAAGAGATAAATATTCATAGACACACACACACACACACACACACACGTACACATAGAGACAAACCAGAAAGAATGCAGAAAAAGGACAAATATATTTCCTAAAAGTTAGATGACTAACTGAGTGTGAAAATGCCTTCGGTGCATTCATCAGATGGGAGACAAGAAACAGAAATAATCATAAAATAGTGTTGTACAGATCACCATACACACAAACACGGGTATTATCGGGTGAGTCCCTTGTACTAGAAATAGTTTATCATGGAGAATGGGTCACAGTAGTCACCAGCAGGGGAGAAAGAAGGCTGGCTTCTGTATGTGGGTCCTTTTCATTGGAAATTCAGAAAAGACAAGCACATTATCTGTGCAGGGAGTCTCAAATGAAATGGAATGGGGTGTGTATTCTGTTCACCCAGAGTGAGAATTATGGGGTTTAAGGTTTGACCTAAAAAAAAAATATAAAAACAAAAATATAAATAGAATTAAATGTATACATGCTCAAAGACTTTTTTTGCGCTAAGTTGTGTTTTAGAATAAAAGTAAAAACAAATATAAAATACTGACCTTTTTAAATGTATGTTTTAAATAAATCATAAGTGTATATTTATGTTCGTTCAATCAAGTCAAAATTATTCCTTTTATATTATTCAAACCTGATAATTGTATTCTTCATTCATTCTGAAATTTACCTAAATATAACATATTATATTTCTTGAAACAAGTGATTTTAGTAAATGCAGTTACTTCTCTAAAGGATCCACCATTAGAAGAGATGATCCTCCATATACTGTATAAAGTTTATATTAAAACACGTAAAAGTTCATATATATTTCAAGTTAAATCATTCTTAGTACTTGTCAGACTTTTTTTTTTTTACAAACCCACACTATCACTCAACATAGAACTAAAAAAACCAAAACAAACTAACAACATTACATAATGATTTCATTTGTAAATGTAATAAGGAAACAAGAATGAGCTCTCTCTGCTTTATACAATTAACTTCAGTATAGGTCCATGTTTATATTACTGTACATAATTATTCCCCAGTTGTCCACTTTTGCATAAATGGAAATTAAATTTAAATGCTCTCTGTAGGCATTCGGCTAGATGTAATTACTTTCATTTAAGTTTGTTCAGATCTATACTATGTAAGGTTCGAAGTTAGGTTTTGACATAGTGTTCATGAAAACATGGGAGCAAAATCTGAATTGAACTCGAAGATTTAACATTTTTTGTATGTACACAAAAGACCTATTTTTGCCACACTAGAGTTCCACACTAATAAGGAACATAGATATGCTGTCTGATTAACACCTATCTAGTAAATGTGCTTGGACAAAGTGTTCAAAGGCTTTTATTTTCATAAACAGTGCATATATGAATGCATTATCAGAATCACAATGTTCTGATTGTCCATGAGTAGCAATCTCACATCAGCACTTTCTGTACATGCTCAAATTTTCCTTCTGCATTTACACAGAGCAGAGTACCAGGAATTGCTGGTAATATTACAACTTCTCTTTCCAGAAAGCTGCCTGTTCACACATGATCTCTTTGATCTCTATAATTTGTCCAAAAAAAAAAGTATATTATATATGTTACTCAAAAGGGAATTGATGCTTTCCATTAAAATAAACCAGGGCATAAAATGTTTCCATGTTTCCATAAAATATGTTGGCCAAGATGTAAAGTATGTTTGCAAAAAGTAATTTGCATAAAACTGAGATGTTACTGCTATGGATAATTTAGAGATCTGCCCTTTGTAGCCACAAACTGTTCTCTGCACATAAACATTTTCAAGCTTGTTTGACAGCTGTGCACTAGTTCTACAATATATACCTGTACAATATCATGTACAACAGCGAAATACACCTTACAACTTTTTCGATTGCATTATTATTATTATTTTTTTTGCCTTTCTTTACAAATATATTGTGGATGGTTTTCTTGTAATAAATCATGTATCACAGAATCACTGCTGTGGATGGATGGATGGATGGATGGATGGATGGATGGATGGATGGATGGATGGATAGATAGATAGATAGATAGATAGAAAGATAGATAGATAGATAGATAGATAGATAGATAGATAGATAGATAGATAGATAGATAGATAGATAGATAGATAAAATGAGTTCCATTGTGTAATTTGGAAGTAAATCAGTCTCTCACCCATGCTGAGTTGGACTGGTTCAGTTGGTTGAGCATGACGATGGAGGTACAGCCGTAGTCAAACACGAGTCTCCAGAAGTCTGTGGTGGTGGTGGGCAGAGGGTGCGGGGTCACCACAAATGCAGCAGGCTGGAGGAAGCTGTCCATCAATGCTGCGTTTATGTAGTTGTTGCCGTCGCCCTCATTGGAGACAAGAAACGCAAGTGCGCGGTCAGGAGGCAGCACGTCCATGCTCCGGTTCTTCTCTCGGTTCCGGGGCAGCAGAGAGACGCTGCACTCCTCCACATCCAGGTGTGGGGTGACAGAGTTTAGAGTCTGAAGATAACGAAGACAGACAAAGAGAAAAAGAGGTGATCAAGAGATCAAGAGGTGTCTGAATGAACTCCAAAAATGTGAAATGAAATAATTAAGGAAGACAATGAGAGAATGAGAAAGTAAAACTATGCAGGCAATAGCCCGAGGCAAAGAAGACCAACAAAGAAACATTGAAGAAGTGCAAGATGTGAAAATATAAACAGAAATTTAAAGACATCTAGAATCATTCACCAGCTAAAGTACAAAGATGGGTGGATAAATTGAATGTCAGTGTGATTTATATGCTACTGTGTGCATGTGTCACAGGGTAAAGGGGGGCAGTTTGGATATAACCTAAAGGAAAGGAAATAACCCGCCTTGCACTATTTACTAACTTCTAACCTGCTTCTAATGAGCACCTTCATTGTAATTCATACAAATCAAAGTAAAGTTTTATTTATTTTTATTTCAGACATTTCTTGGGGAGAGAAGAGCAAGGAGAAAATAAATTATGTTTAGGTCTGGTGTATTAGGCAGAGGTTGTGTTAGTCTCAGTCTCATCAATCTCAGAATTATATTATAAGTCTGAGATCAGAGATGTATAATTCTGAGATGTATATATATATACATATATACATACAGAGTGCAGAGGACACTCTACAGCACTAATCATTAACTCGCAGTCTGCGGGGCTGAATCTGGCCCGCTGAGCCGTTCAATCCGGCCCACAACTGGATTCCAAAATTGTGAGGATCAAAAAGAAAATAGTGGTCCACACTATTAAAGCAACTAAAAATAAAAACAATCTCTTGTCAGAATAACCACTATTTATTACTATATTTAGGCTACTCTCCGAAATGAGGACAGACTCAGACAGACTATGTGGCGTTAAGCATTTATTGCTTCAAGCAGGTTTTAGCGTAAGGGAATACTGGGTCGGGTTTAGGCAGATTGCGCGCGACGTGTGGTGAAGAGCAAGGAGGGATGTGGTAGAGAGGGATGCGCGGTTTTCGGGAGGTTATCATTGGTTTGCGGGCATCCGAGAGTCTCTATGCATTTGCAGGAGACTCACGGAACTTCCGGGAGACTTGGGATGTCTGCCTCAGGACTAAAAAAGGAGGAAAAACAGGTACAACGGATACAACTTAAAATAGCATGGTAAATATAAAACATGGTACCAGAACAAAACGGATCACAAATATTGTTTGCATGTCAAATGACATGTTAAGTGGGCTTGAATTTAAATCACAATGCTGAAACGGGCTACCCACAGTACTTAATCAATGGCTAAAGTTACATTTCCCCTTGTTGACTTAGCCTAATTGAGTTGAGGCAAAATATCTATCACTCCTAGTGGTTGACTGTGGTATAGGTGATGTGAGCCTGAATAAAATGCTTTCAGTTTTGTAATAAAATGGAAAAAGTATAAACATTAAACATAATGTTAAGCCAAAATTAAATTTTTATTTCATTTTCTTCTTGTGGGTCCGGCCCCCAAGGAGACTGTTTGGTAAAACTCTGGCCCTCTGACAAATATAGTTGATGACCCCTGTTTTACAAATATTGCTGCTGTTGCACAACATAATGTACTTTTAAGGCTTTTTTTAGTCAAGAATGTAGTTGTTTAGATTGCAACTATCAGTTTATTTATTAGGATAGTGCCTATTTTAAAATATCTATAATTTTGTGCAGCAGCCACCATCAGCCAGTCTGAGCAGATCAACGAAGGTGACGATTGACCTTCCACCACCAAGATGGTGACAGAGACTGGATAATAAGTCCTTAGAGGGAGGAAAAGCATTTGTTCTATGTAAGTTTCAAACTACAGCTGAACAAATCATTATCAATTTGGTGAGTGATATTCTAAGTTAATCTACCACAGAAACTGGTAGTGTTTGCTTTGCTTTAGTTTTTCAGGGTTAATTATTGTGATATCCTAATTGCAACAGATAAATAGTAGGAAATATCTGTAAATTGATGGCATTTCATGTCGTTCAGCCATATAATCTTAAATTGTGAGCAAAAATTTCCTGTTTTGTCATCACTTTAGACATTAAGCAAGATAATCATTTAAATATTAGTTCTAAAGTGAAGTTTGTGAACTGGCAATAGTTTCTGCTGTTCTCACATTAGATGCAGATGTGAATAAGTGGCGGAAGAAAGTAGTTCCTCATACAAAAGGGTTGTCTGGGACTGTCAATGCTTGATTTTCTTTTTTATACACATAATTATGCCCTCGAACTGTGTTAAACACAATATCACACTCATTGCAGTGCGATATGGCTGTCTGTATATTGTAACTGCTGGGGGCACTGAGGCACTCTTCACATTTGTGCACATTCAAATTTTTATTTTATTCACATTCACATTTTTATAAGCTTAGAGCATAGATTATGCATTTATTTGAATGGAGACTCTGACTTGCTTTTTAAGTTCAACAGCACACAAAGCAGATGAATGCTTGATCCTTACACTAAACACTAAAACATGACCCCTGTGCTTGAGCAACCAAATATGAACAAAACAATGTTACAACATACAATAACAAAATAATGATTGAATCATTATTATCAACTATTCATTTATGACATATATTATATTATATATGATATTATGTACTTCTTTCCCAGAGATGGGTTGCGGCTGGAAGGGCATCCGCTGCGTAAAAAATATGCTGGATAAGTTGGTGGTTGATTCCGCTGTGGCGACCCCGGATTAATAAAGGGATTAAGCCGACTAGAAAATGAATGAATGAATTATGTACTTCAAAGTGTGGGTTACTCTGCTTGACTGTACAAACCCAGCTATACAGATATTTACATAAGTAATCTACTATATATGGCATAATCACATGACAGAATTACAAAGATGTAAGTCAATTCAAAATATCCTGTAAGTACATACAAATAAATAAATATTACAATAGATTTAATTTGTTTTAGTCATTTTACCACTTAAATTTTTATAATATAGTTTTTTGGCCACTGCAACATTTCTGCAGTTTCAACCAAATTTCATGAATTACATTTCTTTTAGCTAATATTTTAACATTTGAACAAACAATTAACAACACATAACATTAAGGGATCATGCAAACATTTGAACTGCGTAATTTGTGTAAATTATTAATTAATTTTTTTTGTTATTTTTTGTTTTGTTATTTTTGTTTATTTATTTTGTTATTTTATCTTTTATATTATTATTATTTATATGGTTTAATTTGGTCATATTTTGATGAGTATTTTTTGATGAGCCTATGCCCTGAAGATTTAGCAAGGTATATTTAAGAATATAAAGAATAAGAATATTTAGATTTAGTACAGACATCAGCTACAGAACTTGTAGAAGCAGAGAAAAGTATTTCAAGCTGAAGGGATTTTGTCTCAGGCAAACAACTGCTACAAAGCTTAATGGCTGAAAATAAATGCAGACTGGTCACATATGAATAATTCTGCTATGAGCCTTGAGGTGAATGAATCAAACTGAGAATTACAGTACTCAGATTATTACACTTGATGGCTGAAGTGCTTCGGCCCTGATTGGCTCTGACAGCACAAATGGGACATTGCAATTATTATTATTAAGATTACATTGGCTTTGAGAGCTGTGCTATCAGGAGGACAGGGACTGGTATACTGTCTAAAGGCGTTAGGCATGAATCCATTAATAGCTTGATGTTAAAAACAGGCATGCGGAACTGAAGGTGAGGGAACACCTCATTAGACTCTTTCTAAATGATCAAATATGGACTCTACAGCTGGTTGACTGCATCACACTTTGAGTTAGTAAGCAGCACTTAACCTGAATGAAACAAAATGACATAATTTGCATAAACACCTAGTGCCGTACATGCACTATAACAGCAATTATGATTGTAATGGAACATCATAAAATACATGCAGTTCATCTGGATAGAAACTGGGTGGTTGGCAGTGATTGGTCAGGCTAAAATGTATGTATTTTAGTTTAAATACTTAATAGTTCCATTTCAATAAACAAATATTTAAGACATTAAAAAAGAATAGAGGAGAGATTGAAGACACCTTATTGAAGTTAAAATATAAATATATATTCTTTTTTCTTTCTTTCAGTACATTTTTATGGTTTTAATTAGACTGAAATAGCTTTTTAGGGTAACAAGTGGAGACTACCTCATTTCACAGTGTGCACTTTATATAGTAAAAGAATAGAGGGGAAATAATAATGTATGAAGTTTTTATCTCACACTTCAATCGGTGCTCCCAATTTTCTCAAAGACAACTTCAATTTCATACCAAACATCACATCATCTCAGCTCAAACTTTACTTAAAAGATAATGCATATTACTTTTGGTCTCTTAATATGGTCAGAAATTTTCATATCCTATTATTTCAATGCTCTACATGTATTTTAGCAGTGGGAACAAACTCATCCTGGGTCTTAGAAATGAAATGTAGTCAATGTACTTGAACGAGTTACTTCCACAGTACATTAGTCCACAACATTATATTGGACTGCAATTACACTGTAATCAACAGTAATATTGCTGGATATTAACTTGCTAAAATGTAATAGGCAATGGGCATGATAATGGGATCTCAGCTCATGGGTCACAAAAAGGATATATACATATTTTTGAGGGGAAATTAGCAAAAATGGGATCTTTGAAATCTACTTTGAAACACAAAGCTAATTTTATAAAAGTCAACAATGTGGACAATTATATGCGCACAATTTTGGCAAAATGTTATTTTATTCATTCATTCATTTTCTTGTCGGATTAGTCCCCTTTTTAATCCAGGGCCGGGCCGTTCGCCTCACAGCAAGAAGGTTGCTGGTTCGATCCCCGGCTGGGCCAGTTGGCATTTCTGTGTGGAGTTTGCATGTTCTCCCCGTGGTTGCGTGGGTTTCCTCCGGGTGCTCCGGTTTCCCCCACAGTCCAAAGACATGCGGTACAGGTGAATTGAGTAAGCTAAATTGTCCGTAGTGTATGTGTGTGAATGAGAATGTATGGATGTGTTTCCCAGAGATGGGTTGTGGCTGGAAGGGCATCCGCTGCGTAAAACAAATGCTGGATAAGTTGGCGGTTCATTCCGCTGTGGCGACCCCGGATTAATAAAGGGACTAAGCCGAAAGGAAAATTAATGAATGAATCATGCCAAAAACAAAAAAATTACATTACTGTTTACGATTTTTAAAAGATTTAAAATAAGCTTATCCTGCTCACCAAGGCTGCATTTATTTAATCAAAAATACAGTACAAATTGTAAAAAGTAAAGTAAAATTGTGAAATGTTATTGCACTGTAAAATAACTGTTCAAAAATTTATAATTTAATGTAATAATTTATTCTAGCAATTTTTAAGATGAATTTTCAGCTTCATTACTCCAGTCTTCAGTCACATGATCCTTCAGAAATCACTCTGATGATGATGATAATAATAATAATAATAATAATTATAATAATAATAGTAATTTAAAATGTTTATAAATATAAATTTATTTATTTATTTTACATTTAATTAATGCTGCCTTGATAAACAGAATAATTTTCTGTAAAAAAACTTTTGACCAGTAGTGTAGTTATTAAAACAGTTAATAATCAGTTATTACGTTGAGTTAAATGGCTGCATTTTTTTTTTTTACTACCCATGACTGACAAAAATATGTCAAGGCTCCATTATAACAAACTGCCCATAAAAATGTGTACATTTCTTCACCCTTTCTAGAGTTTAAGAATTTAATACAAACTGGTTAATGACATCTTGCAAATCCAGTTGTTTGTCTTCATCAATCCACCTCATTAGCTGTATTTGACTCACCTGAAATTCTTCTCGAAGTTGAGAGGTGTTGGTCTGAGAATCCACACTCAACATGTCCTTATATGAGAGCCCAAACTCAGTGATGGGGATGGCGGTTTCTCCGCACAGACAGGCTTCTAGTATGGCATCATGGATGAATATATACTGCTCCTGAATGCACAGAGATTGACAGAGGAAGAGTCAGTTCAGGAGAAGACTACGGCAGAAAACTGCTTCAAAGAAATGAGGCCATGTCAAAACATGCATGATGCAGTGTCCAATTATTTGCTTTTATCTGGCTTTAATTAAAAACGATGTGACAAAATGTCAGAGAGATTAATCGAGGGGGCAAATATTAGCTTAATTTAGCGGTGTAGGAGGAAAATGTCAAAGTCAATCAAATTTATATTCCCACGTAAAGATTTACAACACTTTTGCACTCATCAAAAATGGCCACTGGGGGAATAACTTTAGACTTTAGAAACTGTGACATATAAGAGTAGTCATCTATAGGGAAATGTAAAATAATTAAAGAAATTTCCTGAAGAAACCGTGACTGATGCTTTCCTGCGCAAACAAGCTGCACGGCCATGAGAAACCATGAGATTTCTGGATGGTTGCCCGAGTGTTTCAATGAAGTAGTTAAAGTGTTTAGAATGTATGGGGTTTCTAGGGTATTTAGCTGATTGCTGAGTGAGCTAACTAATACAGGCTCACTAGAAAACTGTGCCTGTGGTGTTTCCTTTTGCACATTTTGCATTACTTTCAAAGTAAAATGTTTAGGGAGTAATGCTGAAAGTGCATTTAACTGTATTCAAAACAGATTCAAGTGAATCTGACAATGTTTGATTATATTATTACAAAATTAAATCTCTAGTGAGTAGCACTAAAAGTGAATACTTCATTTCATTTGATGATGAATTACCAATAACTCTAAACCCAACAGAAAGTGTAAGAATGAAAACCTCCTTTGCTGAAGCAACCCTGCCTTTTTACCATCCTTTTTTAATGTTTTTGATGAAAGACCTCAACGTTGTTCCTGGTGATCTAAAGCTACTTTATCTCATTGAATACATTTTTGAGTGAACTGATTCTTTAACATATGACGCAAATGTCAAAATGTTAATATTTACACTCACACGACTGTCTTCAAATGCATGGCTTTGATGGTGATGCTGTTTGGTAGCTTGTCTGTAAGAGTTTTTTATTGTTTTTCTTCATTTACATAAAAGCAACACCGTAAAAGGTATGGACAAAAAGAACAGAAAAAGAGTACTGCACGTAAGCACAAGATTTTTAAAAAAGTGTTTGGACAATTTTTTTTTAGTAAATATTAAAGTAAATTTTATGTATGAAATCAAATTAAATTTGATTAATAAATCAGGATTTAGCCACATTTGTTTAAGTTATGTACAGGTAAATATTCATTTGGAGTTGACTTTGCAGAAATCTGTTTCAAGAAGGTTTCCTTCTTTTTTTGTTTGACCATTGACATTCACAAGTCCAATCTCTTAAAAAGCAATAGAATATCTCTCGATAAGTCAAATGGTATTAACTGTTGCTTTTCACTAATTGCATAATGAAGTTTAAAGGGATAGTTCTCCCAAAAAAAGGGAAATATTCTGTCATCATGTACTCACCCTTGAACTTTTCCAAACATGTTTTATTATTTTACTTTGTGTTTAACACAAAAGAAAATATACGTTGGGAATCTGTAACCACTGACTTCCACTGACTGATTTGTTTTTCCTACTATGGATGTCACTGGTTACAGAACGCGAACATTCTTCAATACAGTACATCTTCGTTTGTGATAGTTTCAACAAAACTCAGGTTTAGAACAAGTGAAGTGTGAGTAAATGATGGCAGAGGATTCACTTTTGGGTCAGCTATTACTTTAAATTAAGCCATAAAAAATCATAAATATAAGGAACAGAAAAATGGATGCTTGCCTCATTACACAAGCACTAAATAGAAACGTGTCCTTAATTTGATCACTATTAATCTCTATTACTTGATTTTAATTATGCCGCTGTTAGCCTTTTCTTTTGATTTAAGCTTTTAATCTTCTAATCTGTCAGTTTATCAAGGGAACAAATGTCTGTTATCAGATGTCTTTATTATCTCTGTTGAGGGAGCACTGAACAGTAGACTGGGCTTCAACAGTGTGTAACAATGAGGGCAAAGGTCTCTTATGCATTATAAAGCAGTGCAGACAGCATGAAGAGCTTTGTTTCATGGCCTTGCTTTTGTCTTTAGAAGCAATCTTGAGATATTAAGTGAACAGTGATTATACATTAAATTATGGTTTCTTCTTTGTTGTCCGGTCCCTTGAGGGGTGACTAGAAAAACATTCTGTTTATTAACATTCAGTTCAACAACTCATTCTCTGACAACTCAATGAATAAGTTACATAACTGACTGAATTTGAGGGCAAGGAATAAAATGAGAATATAAATTATTCAAAAGTAACACATTTTTATACAAAACACATTTTTAATGTTTCTAAACATCTTTTAAACAGCCTCAGAGAAACTCTGTGTTCTAGACCATTTATTTTATATTTGTGTTTAGAAAGAATATACAGTAGTTGAAAGCAAGGCAAAATATAAAACTGAAAGCTGTTATGAAATATTACATAAAAGGTAGCATTCAACCTATTGCTGCACTTGTATTGGATATTTAATATTTACAAGCAATAAAAGCAAACCATTTTATTTCTATAATCTGTATTTCTAAGTAAAGAGGAGATTCAGTGAGAAATGAACAAACTGGATTCTATCCATCATGACATTGAATAAGATGAACAAAATCACACACACACACTCAAAATTAAACAATTTTTACTGAGAAATTGCTAGCATTTATCACATGAATTTTTATAGAAGACCGAAACAAACATTGAAGGTTCCAAATAATACAGACTTGCATTTAAAGGTCCTGTGAAGTGCTTTGAAATGTGCATTTTGTATTCGATATTTGATGTAATCTCAACTGAAAGAACACTTGATTAGTGGGAAGATTGGATGAGAAACTGAAACATGAGGTGATGTCAAAAGAAATGGTTGATCCATTTAGGTGAAAGTGACAAGATCTGCCAAATTTGAATGTTTATATCTTCAAAATTTGAATTTTGCTGTTCTGTAGCACACTAGCTTATAGATATGTTAAGACTAACATATTGATACTAACATTTAAATATTATTTTAAATTCACAGAACCTTAGATAGCAGTATCTATTTCTTTTAACTTTGTCCTATGCTGCCTATCTATACAGTTTTTTTGTATAATTAGCGCTTTTTGTGTGTATTGCCTCTTCCTGTTAAATCGCTGAATGCCTTTCTATTTTTAAGTCACATTTTTCAGCCCTCTGCTAAATGACTAAATGTAAATTAGCAAATATAGTGGTAATGTATCCCCACCAATAACCATCGATTATTGAAATGTCCAGTGTTACAGTATGGACAGTGTGATTGTCTGTGCCTTTCCCTTCCAGTGTTAGCAGTGTCAAATGTGGGCAAAAGGAATTACATTTCTAAGAGAAGTATTTCACTTAAAGTCAAGCTTATGTCCACCACAAAAAATAAAAACTCGGACTGTGATGATTTTAGCCTCCAACAATTATGAATAAACCATAATCCAAACAAAATGGTTATTGCATCAAGGCATCCCCCTTTTTAGGTATTAGATTAGCTCCCCACCAACGCCAAGCACAATTCTATGCCAATGGAGCAAATGTTTCATGAATAAGGCCCATTGCATTTAAATTGGAACCAAACCCAGACCAATATTTTAAGGGTGTACTCACACTTGTCTTATGTTGTCTGGCTGGAGTAGGAAATGAAAGAAATGCTAAAATTTTATTTTAATGCCCATATGCAATAGCAAAGATCACACTAGTCAAAATAACATTGGGATTTGGGCATCATAAATGCATGGACACAGTTCAGAGTACACCCCAAGCAGCCTCCAAACATGCCAATGTGAATAATGTAAGATATAACAATCAATCTAATTAAATGGGTGACTTATTGATCGATGTACAATTATGTCCATCCTTTCAGATAATTAGTTTTCTTACCTCAGTCTGGATCATGTTGATACGTCGTGAGCAAAGTGTCTTCACACAATTATAGATGTCCACAACACCTTCACACTCAGCCATATCCAGCATCACATCCAATACTATGTAACAGCCTGTGCGACCTGCACCCATACTGCAAAGAAACACACACAACATACTAAACACAGTACCACTATGTATACAGTAAATGTTCTGAGCTTTCTTTGTGTGTGTGCGTGTGTGTGTGTGTGTGTGTGTGTGTGCGTGTGTGTGTGCAATGAATGAATGTGCTGGATAAAATAAATAATATAAGCTAGCTAAAATACTAGCTGCTAGCTGATTTTGATTATTATAGTATCAATAATAGTATCCTTTTTTTTTTACAAAGTTTTAAATATCTATTTGTGAAATTAATTTTAAAAAGATTAAAAATAATCGTATATAGATATGTGCTCATTCAATTGTGTCAATTAGATTTAAAGTTTTCGCTTAACAATTCTAGGTATTTGTGGTCAAGTAGTAGACCTCAAAAAATATCATTTTGAGTAACAAGTGTTCTGGGCTCCACGGTGGCGTAGTGAGTAGCACGTTCGCCTCACAGCAAGAAGGTCGCTGGTTCGAGCTCCGGCTGGGTCAGTTGGCATTTCTGTGTGGAGTTTGCATGTTCTCCCCGTGGTTGCGTGGGTTTCCTCCGGGTGCTCCGGTTTCCCCTACAAGTCCAAAGTAATGTGGTATAGGTGAATTGGGTAGGCTAAATTGTCCGTAGTGTATGAATGTGAATGTGTGTGTGTGTATGTTTCCCAGAGATGGGTTGCGGCTGGAAGGGCATCCGCTGTGTAAAAAAAATATGCTGGATAAGTTGGCGGTTGATTCCGCTGTGGCGACCCCGGATTAATAAAGGGACTAAGCCGACAAGAAAATGAATGAATGAATGAATGAATGAATGTAACAAGTGTTCTAAAGGCAGAAAAAAGAGATCTAAAATGTATGCGTAAAACTCAATAGTGCCACCCGATGGAATATTTTTATTTAATGTCACACTATGTGTAGCCAAACGACATTGCTTACCAAACTGTAAGACTAACGGTTCCATAGTTAGAAGTTAGAACCATTTTAATTTTTCACCACCAGGTCTCATTTGCTACTTAATTCATACAATCATTTATTTATTCATTCTGTGATCTCAAAATTTAAGCATGTCTTGTCCATTTTGTACAAGACGTATACATATTTTAGTACAGAAACATATTTTTGACATTTAAAAAATATTTCAGCACATCCCCAATGATAATAATAATAATAATAATAATAATAATAATAATAATAATCACTCCGGTGCAATGGGATCGCCTCACAGCAAGAAGGTCACTGGTTCGAGCCTTGGCTGGGTCAGCTGGCATTTCTGTGTGGAATTTGCATGTTCTCCCCATGTTCCTGTGGGTTTTCTCTAGGTGCTCCGGTTTCCCGCACAAGTCCAAAGAAATACGCTATAGGTGAATTGAATGAACTAAATTGGCCGTAGTGTATGTGTGTGGACGAGTGTATATGGATGTTTCCCAGTACTGGGTTGCTGCTGGAAGGGGATCTGCTGTGTAAAACATATGGTGGATAAGTTGACGGTTCATTCCGCTGTGGTGACCCCTAATGAATAAAGAGACTAAACCTCAGGAAAATTAATGAATAAATAATAATAATAATAATAATAATAATAATAATAATTCATTCATTTTCTTTTCGGCTTAGTCCCTTTATTAATCCGGGGTCGCCACAGCGGAATTAACCGCCAACTTATCCAGCATTTGTTTTACGCAGCGGATGCCCTTCCAGCCACAACCCATCTCTGGGAAACACATTCATACATTCTCATTCACACACATACACTACGGACAATTTAGCTTACCCAATTCACCTGTACCGCATGTCTTTGGACTGTGGGGGAAACCGGAGCACCCGGAGGAAACCCACGCAACCACGGGGAGAACATGCAAACTCCACACAGAAATGCCAACTGGCCCAGCCGGGGATCGAACCAGCGACCTTCTTGCTGTGAGGCGAACGTGCTAACCACTCGGCCACCGTGGCGCCCATAATAATAATAATAATAATAATAATAATAATAATAATAATAGTAGTAGTAGTAGTAGTAGTAGTAGTAGTAGTAGTAGTAGTAGTA
>CAIGQQ010015483.1:1375885-1391863 GCA_903798035.1 Danio albolineatus | reverse complement strand
TAGTAGTAGTAGTAGTAGTAGTAGTAGTAGTAGTAGTAGTAGTAGTAGTAGTAGTAGTAGTAGTAGTAGTAGTAGTAATAATAAAACATGGGCTAAAAGTGAAACTAGAGCAAGGAACTTAAAGATTTTTCATTTGGTGAAGTAGCAAACGGAACCACACTAATGTAGCTCTCGGTATCCAGTAGTAAATGGGCTGTTTAAGTAGATGTGCTTCACAAATTGAGTTCAGTCAATCCCTACATATACTTACAGAGTGAATAAAAGTACTACAGCTCTTTCAAGCAGAACATTCAAGCGGTGACTAAAACAACCTGCTACTGCCACAGTCAATTAACCTGGCTTCCAACATGAGTAATACTGAAGCTTGAAATGAAGTACAGAACCTAAAATCATGTTGTGCTGGTACTATAGTACAGTAATATCAGTTGGTAATACCCTACAACTTTAACACCCAGGAATCCATGATGTACTTCAACCAGAAGCCTCCAAAATTAGACAATAGGATCAACATCCATAAAATGCAAACACATGTTGTAAACATTTCATGAAAAGACAGTTTTGTCATAAATTTTGCCAGTATAATAATGATTAGTTACAATTTTGGACTGCTGCCTTTAGCTTTGTGGGAGGCCTTTAACAAAACTCACAAATTGGCTGCTGAGTAAAGATGTTACCTTTACATCATACGCTCTGGTACAAAAAAAGGTATTTATTAAGACAATATTTTGGACAAAAACATTGGACATTGAAAAAAGCCTGACTCAGATGGTCCTGAAGCTCCAAACACAACCCAGGACAACGAATATGACTAACAGCAGGCAGCATCAGGACATCCACAGAATAAAGCCCAATCAAATGATAAATGTAAGAAAAGACGGAAAACAGAGTAAACTTCAGTGTTATTTAGACTTAAACAGAGATTATACCACAGCAGCATATCTGAGTGCAGTAAAGGACAGTAAATTAAGAACAACAATGACCAAATAAAGACTGAGTGCTCACAGTCTGACTGTAAAGAGGGGCCGATACAGACAGAACTGGCAACCCAGAGAGAGCCGAATCTGTCCACACTGTGCCCAGGCAGAGGTGGAGATGGAGGAACATTTCCTCACCCGCTGCACAAACTATGAGCACATCCGAGAAACATTCTACCCCAAACTACTGAGCATTTACCCACAATTGACAGAGTTAGATTATAAAACACAGCTTCAATATTTACTGGGGGAAAAAACTGTCTGTATCCTTCTAGCGGCACAATACATTAACGCCTGTCACAAAAAGAGAGGAGACCAATAAAAACATCAGTGATGCGCTTGCAAACACACACACACACACACACACACACACACACACACACACACACACACACACACACACACACACACACACACACACGCACACACACGCACGCACACACACACACGCACACACACACACACACACACACACACATCTAGATGATTATAGTTGAATCATTGTAAATATACTGATTATTACTGTTTTTATTACTGTTTTATCCTGTTGATTGTTAAATGTACAGTGTTTTATGATACTATTATTTTTATTGATACAAATGAATGATATGATATATATGAATGATATGATATATTGAATAATATGATATATTAAATAATAATTTGATATATTGAATAATAATATGATATATATGAATGATATGACTTATTAAATAATAATATGATATACTGAATAATAATATGATATATTGAATAATAATATGATATATTGGATAATAATATATGTATATATCTTTAATTTTGTTTTTCTTCTACTATTTACTGTGGGCTTTTTTTTATTACATATGCATGTTTGTATATTTTTGTAAACTTTATAACTGCTTTGGCAATACATTTGTAACAATTGTCATGCCAATAAAGCAACTATTGAATTGAATTGAATTGAATTGATATATATATATATATATATATATATATATATATATATATATATATATATATATATATATATGTAGATATACAGAGGTTACTATAATATGAAAAATATAATTATAATCTAATTAATAAAGAAAATTAACAGACCACTATTCTGTTAAAAATGTGCATTTTGTATATGTATACTAGTCTTAAGAGTTTGCGTGGTGTGTTCCCCTTTAAGAAACTCGTTCACTACATTTTACTATTTGGTTGATTTGCACTTGGGTGAAAATGTGCTTGTCGCTTGCAAGTTTGTTTGTTTATACCTGATTGGATCTGTACAGATTAGTCCCGCCTCTCTTATAGGTGAATAAAATATCATTGGTTTATTGACGGAGTCGATGAGTGAGACCGAGAGAACGAAGGTGCATCCGAAATCGCATACTTGTGCACTATTCTACTTCATTTTGAAGTATAAATAGTGTAGTTAGTGCGTTCACACTGAAAACTCTACAAATAATAAGTGCACTTTAATTACCCGGATGATGCACTCATTCCACCGGTAATAAAGTGTGTAATGATGGACACTTCACGCACTCAACGGCCGCAGCTTTGCGCACGTAGCAGAAGGGGCGGAGCTATCGGGCGCACATGTTGGATAACTTTATTTATACTGGATTGTGAAAGCTAAATTCTCCCGTGAGAGTGATTATAGCACCTCCCAATGGTGAATGCAGTTATACTCATGCTAGGTATTATTTGGTATGTTGTTCATTTATTTCACTAATTTGGCAACCGTGAAACGTCATCAGGGAAATGGTTTGAACTTCCGCTTAGTAAAAAAGCCATTAGTGTTCCATTTCGGACAGCACTACATACATATACTATGTTGTTGAGTGTGTAAGTGCATAAGTACATAGTGCATAAGTGCATAGTGTAAAGTGTGTCATTTGGGACGCAGCTCGAGACTGCAGAGGTTTGTCTCTGAGAAAAAAACTTATCTTTTATAACTGCAAATCGTGAGTTATACAGTTTACAGTGATTTATAGTGTATATCATTTGTTTAATGACCGTAGTGAATGCACTGAGTGTATTAATTCACGGGTGCTTTTTATTCCTCTGGAAGCCAGTGAGAGAACACAGATCGTGATTTTGGGACATTTCAAGCGCATAGTGAACACAGAAAGTGAGCGGTTGTTCACGAGCATTTTATCAGTGGGTGTGTTCACGTTTCGGACTGACGATACATCGGACTGATGGTTTGAGGTGGAGGACACAATAATTATGAGTAACCTAAATCTGATATTTTGCTGATGAATTAATAGTTTTTGATCTAGGGAGCGTGTAAAAAGTGCATTAAGTCACAGAAGTGTAAAATGTTCCTTGTTTAACTGATTGCACTTTGAGTTACTAGACCAGGGGTGATCATCCCTGCTCCTGGAGATCGACCGTCCTGCAGATTTCAGTTGCAACCCATATCAAACACACCTGCCTGCAATTATGTAGTGCTGTTTGGATCCTAATTAATTGGTTCAGGTGTGTTTGATCAGGGTAGGAGCTGAATTCAGCAGGAAGGTCGATCTCCAGGAGCAGGGTTGAGCACCCCTGTACTAGACACTTATACTGTCTATAGTAGGTTAATAACTGTTTCTTTACAATTTTGTATTTTGTTTATTGTGTATTGATATTAGGTTGCATTAATAAGTCATATCTGATATATAAATAGCATTAGAATTATATCTATACTTAAAATATTACTTATATACACAGGCTTCTTATAGTACAGCGGTACTCGTTCTTGCAGTCCTGGACCAGGAGGAGGTTGACGTCCGTTGCCGGGTCCCATGCGATCGCCCTCGCGGCCGTCATCTTCACTGGCCTCGCCATGGTCCTGTGGGTGCTCTCCCTGGCCACCCGGTCATCGGGGTCTTCGTCATCTTCATCACCAGTCCTTCAGCCATCCGCATCCAGATGACCATCCATATGGGGCCATAACCTCCATATTAGCCGGATAGGTAGCGGCGAGGCGCAACATGGCAGTCTGTTGCTCAGCTTCCTCTCTGGTCATCGGCCTCTCTATGTCAACACCTTCTTTTCCGTGAGCGATGGTGTATGCCTCTATTAGCCACCTCCACAACTCAACACGGGGGCGATCCTCCATGAACCCAAGGTATCAATCTAAGGACCTGTCTCCCATGGCTATGAGTAACCTTCCGCAGAATGCGGCAAGATGGCGGAACTGGGTGGATCGTACATCAGTTAGATCTCGCCTGTACCCATAGCATGGGTTAGATCCCACACGCCGCATCACCCTGCCGGCTCTGTCCCACTGGTCAGGATATAGTCGACGAATCAACACCCAGGGGAAATGCTGGTGCTCATGTAGGGCACGTGCAATGACATCCAAGCATATCAGCCCTGATCCTGCGGCTTGAGCAAGGACTACTCTCAGCTGTATAGCGTGAGCAGGGATCAACTGCAACCATCTGCGCATTATCCTGGGCATACATTTGTCATCCACAAAATGACCATAATTGGCCCATGTGGGGTGAATGTCTGCCGTGTTTAACACATCACCTATGAAGGGGATGGTAGGCTGGAGGTCGGTTACTTTTCGGGTCAATTTTGGCTGTGAGATCGTTCCACGCACTGCGAACAATACCACAGTCAGGATTATTGCCCCAACTGCCTGATCACGACAACGGCTAGCGGTTAACAGACCGGCCAACATGTGCAGAAACCAGATGCGATCAGCCAATGTGGAGCATGGTGCCCATTGAGCGTTAGCTGCATCCCAGGTATCTGTGCCGCGCGGAGCACCGTCCCCAGCACGTTCAATGAGGTCTAGCCCATCAGCAAACCAGAAAGCTCTCTAAGGAGATCTGTTCGGTCAAGCAGCGCAGCCACCTCCGCTCTTGAGCTTACCACCCCCAGGATTTGGTCTCCCGGTAGGCGAGGAACAAATGCCTCCAGGATGAGCTGTTGCTTGCACATCCCAGATTGGTTGAATCGCAAGTAACAGATAAAACTTGCGGTGGTCAACCCTTGGATGGTCAGGCCTTGCTCCGCCATTACGTTTAGCTCAAAGGGATAGATGTCCAGATAGCAGAGGATGGACCACTGGACGTGCTGGGCCCCACTGAACCCCTCAAATACTGCTCTATTGTCAGCAGGTCCGTACTCCCGGCGGTGACGTGCTGGGTGAACCACGGGGTTCTGCTGTACTTTATCCCATGGGGCAGCTCCTGGCTGGACCTGAGGGAGGTTTACGCGCATGGTCTGAATTAACTCCTCCATTACTCCCACATAATCTGGTCCTGCTTGTCCCAACTGGGGTCCTGCCCAGGGTGGAGGGGGAGCTTGATCTCGCGGCCCTCGCGGCGCCTCTTCCCTGCGTTCTTGCTGAGCTCCACTTCGCGCAGCCATTTTTGTGCTGTCAAATACCGACGTATCACAAGATGAATAGAGGTGTATTACTAGAATAGATAATCTAGATATAGTGTTTTTGGTTTTTTATTACCATTTTAGCCACCTCCACAACTCAACACGGGGGCGATCCTCCATGAACCCAAGGTATCTATTTAAGGACCTGTCTCCCATGGCTATGATATTATAAATAATAATATATGTATATATCTTTAATTATTATGATTTTTTTACTTTTACTATTTACTGTGTTTTTTTTTAATTACATATGTATGTTCTTTTTTTTATGTAAACTTTATAACTGCTTTGGCAATACATTTGTAACATTTGTCATGCCAATAAAGCAACTATTGAATTGAATTGAATTGAATTAGAGAGAGAGAGAGAGAGAGAGAGAGAGAGAGAGAGAGAGAGAGAGAGAGAGAGAGAGAGAGAGAGAGAGAGAGAGAGAGAGAGAGAGAGAGAGAGAGAGAGAGATCCCAAAAGATCTTGCTTGAACACTGCTACAGTTTAATTAAAAGCTAAAGTGATAATGTTAATGCACATAGTAGAGAGATAAATTAAAGGACAAATTATATCATTTGTACCACACTGACTTGTTCAAAATTTGTTACATTTTCAGGATAAATGTTGGCCAATGAGTCTTTGGGGAGTGAGAACGTGACTGATAAAACTGTGTCTTAAGTATAGCTATCACACACTTCAGCAATGTTCAGGGATGATTCACTTAATTAGTATTCTGTTCAATTTACTTTTATCTGATATACATAAATGTCTTTTATATGAATACGTGAGTTTGAGGGGCACAGACGCATTCTTGAACTTTAACTAGAAGCATTTCCACTTTTAAATAGGTAGCAGATGCATGGAAAATAATAAATTACAGCAGTTCATCAAAAGGCTGAACATGCGTTTATTTTTTAAATCCAAAGAAATATTGCCTGAAGACAAGAGATATGTTTTTGAAAGGTGAAGAGGAGGCACTGAAATCAACAAGAGACTGCTAAATACATATCGAAATGTCCTTAAGTGGTTTATAAAGTAACGTTCAACAAAAATAATGGTTAGTAATTTATGTTTTGTAAAAGAAAGATTGCAGACCTTGAATCTGATCATTAGAGCTGCACTCAAAGCCACTGAAAAATATATACCTGTAACCACTGCAAACATACCTGTAACCTCATCTTAACAGTTTACTGTTCCACTCTATCTGCGCTGCTGAATTTTATTTGTTACGTCAAAATTATGTAATTTTTCAGTTCATTTTACATTTCAATGTATTCATGTAAAGCAGGGGTGTCATGGAGGCCCAGTGTCCTGTGAAGTTATGCAATCAGACACACCTGGGCTCGCTAATCAAGTTCTTACTAGACTTTCTAAAAACATCCGTGCAGGTGTGTTGAGGTAAGTTGGAGCTGAAATCTGCAGGACACCGGCCCTCCAGAACTGAGTTTGGGCAGCCCTGATTTAAAGGATGCCTTTGACCAAAGCAACTTACAAATAAGGACAAAAGAACTCCAGGCCACCCTGTACTAGATTTTAAACTTTAGTCTTTGAGACTTGAAACAGATCTTATAATCTTTATGTACAAACAGACTGTAGCTCTCCGAACACAAAGAAAAACATGAAATTGTGCCATATGACCCATTTAAACCTATATCAACTTGCTCACAATTTGTTTAAAGAGTTGTCAATAGTATATATACAGTTAAAGTCTGTATATATATATATATATTTTTTTTTTTCAAGCATTATACTAGCATTTAGCTTTAAGTACAATTTAAAGGCTTAATTAGGTTAACTAGGCAAGTTAGAGTAATTACAGTGTGTAAGTTATTGTAAACAGTAGTTTGTTCTGTACACAACTGAAATTTTTTTTTTTTTTAAGGGGGCTAATAATATTGACCTATTAAAAAAATTGAGCAAGGCAGTAATGTCTACCTGCAGTGGACAACCACTGGCCCAGCATCAGGTGGTGTGGAGGCTTTGACTCGCCGGAGAAAGGCTAAGAGTCCTGTGGCATGATAGGGCACACCATGTTCTGGCCAGGATGTAAAGTGGAACTGGCAAACTTCATGCTTGGCTGGATAACCCCGCTGAAAAGTAGACATAAACAACATTAAGATTACCAAAACATGTTTTCACTTCATTGTATTTTTTTTCCTCCAGAATTTACATTTTATCAAAACTACATGATAACTCCCTCAACTAATTTACATTTCACAGAAGCAGTTTTTTGAAGCAACACTCTTACCCGCTCCATGGCAAAAGTGCGTACGGTGTATTCTGCCAGTGTTTCTGTTTTCAGTAAAGTGATTTTAATATCTCCATAAAGCTCACTGTCATCAGGCCAATATTTACAGCACTTCATCTGAAATACAAACAATTAGTGCACAACAAAGACAGTAAGTGCACAATTACAATACAAATTAATACTACACTTTTTTTACACAAGAAAAAAAATCATATACCATATTTAATAATATCATATCTAATCACTATATTTTCTTAAGGCAAAAAAAAAATCTAAAGTTCTTTGTAATGTATTTATAAAATATGGATCATGTGCTCATACTATTTCGGTGGGAAATAATCATGACAATCTGTATTGTATATTGGGTACTTCAACTGCACATTGAGGTATTTTAAACTGCTTGTAATAAAGAAGCTTAAAATCAATCTGTTTTACTACAGAAAATTGTATACTACTGTTAAAGAGTGATTATTATTATTATTACTATTGTTATTATTATTATTATTATTATTATTATTAATAATAACAACAATAATAATAATAATAATAATAATAATAATAATAATAATAATAATAATAAAGCAATAATATATTACAGTAATAACTACAAAAACTGTATTAATGGTGGTATTTTTGGAGGAAAGGAAACAAAGGAAAGTGCAGTAAAAGCAAGATGGCTGAGCCGATAAAAATCATTTGTCAGATGGAACGTTCTGTAGCTAATGGGGTGTCTTGGTAAAGTTTATCTTCAGTAATGGTCAGCTGTGGACTGCAGTGGTCAGTGTTTAGTAATAGATGGTGTCCATTAGTGGGCGGAGGGGGTGGTGGGGCAGCCGGAGGCAGAGGTAGAGTTATTCTACTCACTCTCCCCACCTCCACCAGTTTGGTGATCATCACGATGCTGTAGCAGTTCTCCTGCCAAACCATGCGCCAGAAGTCATAGATCATGTCCTGCTTGGGCCCTGCGGAGAGACAAAGAAATGAGCTTTCATGGAGAATTGTGGGAGGTGAATGATTTGAACGCTGGATAAAGAGAGGATAGAGGTGCTTTTGTGAAATAGCAGGTCGCGACATCGACAAGGATCACATAAGAAAAAAAGAAAACAGAGATGGCAGGCTGTTGGGACAGGAGAATTAACAGTTCATATTGAAGACAAAGAATGGAGAAAGAGCTGGCAGTGAAAATCGAGTGAGTAATAGCAGCAAGAAACTAGACTTTTCCATTTTCCAAAGAAAAAAGAAAAGAAAAGAAAAGAAAAGTGAGTGGTACCAGGATGCTAGAATGTTGATATGCAGTTTCCAAGGTGAGCGTTTTCAGCGAACTGCTATCTGGTTGCTAAGATGATTTTGTGTGCGTAACACTATTTAGCTGGTGAAAGGACATCATTAAGGGTATTTTATCTTGGACACAGTGATAACAAGGCCCACAAATTACCTTTCAAATTTGACATACTCATTTAGACAAAGGCCCAACAAACATGGTTTAGGTGCTGTTTATATAATAGATTAAAACTATAACCATAACAAAAAAGTTATAGAACAGAAAATTGTTTCCCATTTAATGGAATAGCACCAAAAACTGATCTCAACAAAGCTGTAACAACAAAGATACAGAGGAACTTTTAATAAATTATTTAAATAATAATAATAATAATAATAATAATAATAATAATAAAAGCAGATAATCAAAATATGTCTGATTTTATCAAGTTTTAATATTCACCACTGAGAGTCCAAACACTAAAGATTAATCCATCGATGTGCAGCTCTACAGGTCCTGAACTATGCAAGCCAGTGGCGACAGCGACGAGGGAAAAACTTCACCAATTGGCGAAAGTGAAGAGTTAAAAAATCTCAAGAGAAATTAGGCTCAGTTGAGCATGACCATTTCTCCTATGGCCAAACGTCTTGTGCAGAGCTGCAGTTTAGGTACGGGAGGCTGGAGAAGCTAGGCATCAGCGAGCCTCGTCTGTCCTTGAAGCATCACAGAAATCAGTCTCATGCTGTCCACTCCTCCATACATCACAGCAGCTGCTCAGGATACAGCCTGGTCCAGGATTATGGAACCTTGGGATCATCTCGTCGCAGGTCTTGGATTGCATAAGTGTGAACTATGGATTTTCATAGTATTTGTTTTTCATACTATGGAAGTCAATGGCTATATTTTTAACATTTATGTTTCTAACATATTTTTAAATATATTTATTTGTAAAAAAAAAAGAAAGGAAACTCAACGTTGTGGATCTACTTGAAGCTCAGAAAATTGTGAGTCAGTTTTTAATTTACTTATATTTATTGGTGAGCAGACCTTTAATCAGGTTTAATCAAATTGTGGAAAGGGATTTTCTGTAAGTGCAGACTATTTAATAGATTTTACTGTTGTTAACATCATACTGATTGTTCAACTAACAAAAAAAGACTTTTACTTTACTTTTTTTAAAAACTTAGACTTTTAGAAGACTTCTCAGTAACAAAACTCAATACACCAGCTTTCAGAGTTGTGAAAATTACATGTGAGTGTTACATTTACAATGCAAATGGCTTTTTTTAACGTGTAATTCAAAATCAATTTTCATCCATATATATATATAAAAGACATCTAACCTTGCTAAGGTCTGTAGTGTTTAGGGAGGATTTCCAAGGACCAAGTTTAACACAAATAGATCTTACTATAGTAATTTCATAGAACCTTATACACATACTGTACATTTATTTATTAGGTTCTAAGTCTCAATAAAAAAAATAAAAATAAAAATAATCTATTACAATACTTTACCCAACTTAGCAAACAGTAATTTGTGACCTGGACCACAAAACCAGTCATGTTTGAAACTGAGATTTATACAATATATGAAAGTTGAATAAATAGTTTGTTAGGACAGAGCATTGCTTTATTGAGACACAACATTTTAAAATCGGGAATTTGAAGGCAAATAACAATTAATCTAAATACTGAGAAAATTACTTTTAAAGTTATCCAAATTAAAATCATAACAATGCATATTGCTTAATAATAATAATAAAAAAGTTCTGAACTATTTAAGGGAGAAAATTTACAAAAAATATATTCATAGAACATGACCTTTAAATAATATTCTAATGATTATTTTGCATAAAATGAAAATCAAGAATTTTGACCCACACAATGCCAAAAACGCACCTAACATTTCAAGGTCCAGGGTCAAATGTTATTAAATGGCATGAGGTTATAGTATTTTCATTGCTTTGTGGCATTATATATTTGATACAGTGTGGGATGAGTAAGGCACTGTATTTTAAAAGGATAAGGCAACTGCTTGAATCATTCATTCAGTCATTTATTTTCTTTTCGGCTTGGTCTCTTTATTAATTAGGGGTCACCACAGCAGAACCAACCGCCAACTTATTCAGGACATGTTTTAAGCAGCAGATGACCTTCCAGCTGCAACCCATCACTGGAAAACACCCATACACTCTCATTCACACACATACACTACGGACAATTTAGCCTACCCAATTCACCTATAGCGCATGTCTCTGGACTGTGGGGAAAACAGAGCACCCGGAGGAAACCCACGTGAAGACGGGGAGAACATGCAAACTCCACACAGAAATGCCAACCCAGCTCGATTCAACAATCTTCTTGCTGAGAGACGACAGCGTTACCCAGTGCGCCACTGCACCGCCCAACTGCTTAAATCATTAACCAGAATTATAAATAAAGGCAACAACAGTCACAGCCATATCACCCTGAAGCCCAAGACCTGTTAATCACTGAAGCTATGTCGGGCTGAGCCTGGTCAGTACCTGGATGGGAGACCACATGATAACACTAGGTTGCTGTTGGAAGCGGTGTTAGTGAGGCGAGCAGGGGACGCTCAACCTGCGGTCTGTGTGAGTCCCAATACGCCAGTAAAGTGAAGGGGACACTATACTGTCAGTGGGTGCCGTCTTTCAGATGAGGCTATAAACCGAGGTCCTGACTCTCTGTGGTCATCAAAAATCCCATGGCACTTCTTGCAAAGAGTAGGGGTGTAACCCCGTTGTCCTGGCCAAATCCCCCCTTACCCATCATGGCCTCCCAATCATCCCCATCAACTGAATAGGCTCTATTACTCTATGACTATCTATCCACTCCCCCTATAGCTGGTGTGTGGTGAGCGCACTGGTGCCATTTTCCTGTGGCTGCCCCCTCCTCATGATTGTGAAGCGCTTTGGGTGTATGGCCATACACGACAAATGCGCCATATACAAACACATTACATTAGATTACACTACAACAACAATTATTTAAACCCAGTAAAACATCTGAAATAAGGTATTTAGTATTAATGAACCAAACATTTCTTTCTTTCTTTCTTTCTTTCTCACACATACTTCTCTGCACACATGCATAGCACACAGACATGCATGCACATTAAAGCAGTTCTCTGAAGATTAAATAAAAGCTACTGCCGGTTTATAAGTTCCCTGACTCTGAATGCTGTGAGCGCTCTGCCCTGAGGCTGAGACTTTGTTATCTTCTCTACCTGTTAAAACAATTACAGCCAACAACAGGTGCCGCACGTGTTGTGCAGCTCTCTCACTTCTGGCTGCAGGTACATTCTCCAAAAATCACATCTGAATGATCTTCTTTATAAACAGCATGGAGTTGGGGTTATTCAAATAAATAAATAAACACATATAAAAACACACATATACACATATCTACATACATACTGTATGTTCATACAAACAAACAAACACACATACATAATAGTACAGTTACAGAGATATACAATAAAAATAAATAAATAAATAAATAAATACATACATACATACATACATATATATATATACATACATACATACATACATACATACATACATACATACATAATAAAATAAATGATGAATTGTAATCTGTTGCACAGCTCTGTGTGTTATTTTCCAACAGACAGCTTTAGAACAAATCTAGCCTGGGTAAATAAAAGCCCTCTCACCGGAAACAAAAAGAAAAGCTACAGACATAGAGGACAACAAACATCTCTCAGTTTTCTTATTAGTGCTGTTTTGATGAAGCAGCCACAGTGTTATGTGCTAAAAACAGCACTCATTATACTGTAAAAATGGATATGTCATATATAGCAGTTAGCTGTTAGCAACCAATCAGCAATAAGTTAAAACACATCACCAACCATATAGTAAAACTTTAGCAACCATCACAGCAACCAAACAACACCATAAAATAAATAAATAATATATATATGTAAAAAAAAAAAAAAATAAATAAATAAATAAATAAATAAATAAAAATACATACACACATACATGGGCGCCACGGTGGCCGAGTGGTTAGCACGTTCGCCTCACAGCAAGAAGGTCGCTGGTTCGATCCCCGGCTGGGCCAGTTGGCATTTCTGTGTGGAGTTTGCATGTTCTCCCCGTGGTTGCGTGGGTTTCCTCCGGGTGCTCCGGTTTCCCCCACAGTCCAAAGACATGCGGTACAGGTCAATTGGGTAAGCTAAATTGTCCATAGTGTATGTGTGTGAATGTGTATGTATGGATGTGTTTCCCAGAGATGGGTTGTGGCTGGAAGGGCATCCGCTGCGTAAAACAAATGCCGGATAAGTTGGCGGTTCATTCCGCTGTGGCGACCCCGGATTAATAAAGGGACTAAGCCGAAAAGAAAATGAATGAATGAATGAATGACACACATACATACATACATCATAGCAGACTCAACGAGCAGGAAAATGTGTGGAATGATAGATGTGGTAATGCACTAATTACTACAAATAATTGCAAGAATTATAAAACAGCCTGGGATACAGGGACAAAACAAGCGGATATACTGATGATTTTCACAAATAGCAATCTTTAGAAGTTGGTTTATGCAAACAATCTTGGACAAAAAGCATACAGTGCACAATGAATGTATGCTCCAAATACACATCTTACACTATCCCAAAAAATAAAAAACATTGAAAAATCCTATAAACCACGAAGCTACTGTACATGTTGCTATGTTTTCTAACTATGTTTAGATCTTAAAAATAGTTAGAAAACATACAGTAGCAACATATACAGTAGCTTCATGGTTGCAAGGATTTTTCCATTTTTAATTTTTGGAATAAGAGCTATTTAACACATTGGCATGAGACTGCGTGGTAATGTGTTAAAAACTGTTAAAAACACTCAACCAATAACATTGTAATCGGCCAGAACAGCAAATATCAACATGCCACAAAAACACTGAGAGCACCTCACCAACTGTATAAATGTTCATTGTTAGCAACCACACAGCAATGTGTTAAAAACACGCAAAACACACTTTATAAAAGCCCATACCACCCATAACACCATAACAACCACATAGCAAAAAGCAGCACAATTAACTAATTCTATAATAACTCACTTTTATCAACCACATAGCAATGTGTAGTGCTTAATTTAGAATCAGAAATTGCCAGAATGCAAAGTAATTGGTCAGACACAGATCCCAATACATAACATAACAAATACATAATATATATATATTTGGTGCATTTTACTTCAAAAAAGCAAAAGGTAGACATGCAGAAGTACCTCAAGGATTGTAGTTTTATTTGAAACAATTGACGATTTTTAGTTCATTTTGTCCGTTTTTTTTTTCAGGACATAGCTCACAGACAAGTCAAGGGCTTTTTGCTTTATTTTTTTTACAATTAGGATTGTGTGTTTTCCTTTATTTTTCAGTTATAAAAATAAAAATATAACATGCAGCCATGTCAGGTATAGCAAGTTATAAATGTAGAGGGTGTAATTGAATATTGGGCACAGGGCATTAAATAACAAACACCAAATGTTACTTTGCTTTCCATTTTTAGTGGTTGTTAAAAGTCTAAACTAACAAAGGCCATGCCATTTGCTGGATTGTCGGATTCCTAGATTGACTGATTGATTGATAGACTGCTGGATTGTTTGATTGATTAATTGATTGACTGATTGTAGCATGCTTATTTTCCATAAATCTAGTAATAATATAGATTATCATTAAAAGCTATGGCTGCACAATATACCATTTCAGCAGTAATATCGCAAATAGTCACATTGCAGGATTTGCAGTGTTGTTGAGATTATAGTTGTCTAAGCATAACAGAACACATGCCATTTGTGAGGTCACTGCATAGTTTAACCATAATTAAGTGAACATTCATTGTGTAAGGTGTTTGACTATGGAAGCATTTCAGGAGAATTTAAAGCAGAAATTCGACCATTTGTAACTTTGATAATGATTTAATTGACTAATTTATACAATAAAGACAGTGTTATTTTTTATTTGATTATTTCATTTCTGTTCCTGAATACTGTTAAGACTCCCCAGAAAACCTTAAAACACTGTTTATTTTGCCTTTGTCTTTGTTTAATTCTATTTACTGTATCCATTTCTGCTATTGTTTATTATAATTCACTCCCCTGGAAAATAACCCAGGCAATCTCAATGAATTTATTCTTTCCAAATATGTTTTTGGTTTGTAGGGTGCGAACTCAAAACTATGAATGTGTGCGCATTCAGTTTAAATAAATCTAAATAAATGATTCTTTCCAAATACAACTATTCAATTGATCTTGCAAAAAAATAAAATAAATATATATATTGCAATAGGAGATTTTCCAAATATCGAACAGCCCTTTTACGAAGGTTTGTTGGGTGCTGAATGCAAAACTATGAATGTGTGCTCATTAATAGTTGTAATGAATCTAAATGAATTTTCCCAGTATCGTACAATCAATTACAAAGGTTTGTTTTGTCAGCTGCAGCACTGACCGGGCACATTTGTATAAAAGCTCATTGAGTCAAGAGCACATCTGTATGCAGCGATGTTACGATGTGGACATGCAGATGGCTTCAAAACCTCCACCATCTACAAATATCCCAGGACCTAAACCAGTTTAAAACTCAGGATAGAGAAGAAGCCCAGCAAACCCCCCACATGAGCGTGTGTACACCTGCTCAAACAGAGCACAGCAGTGCCAGAGTCTGTTTATGTTTGGATGGAGTCTGTGTTGATCAGTGGCCTCGGTGTGTTGACGACCAACATGAGAGAACAGGGATTAAATGAGATATGTGTTGTGTGAGCGTGTGTTGTGTGCTGCTTTGTGCTGGCCTGAGAAAAAGCTTAGAGACCCACAGAGACAACTACAGACAGTTCCAGAGAAGAAAAAGAAAAAGAGTTTGACTAACTCTGACTTCTAACATGTATAATGGATATAACTTTATTTGTTATTAGTTTAACGCTACTGTAAAAAAGTTAGTAGAAGGAGATTTTTTGTTTTTAAAAAAATTTAATATGTTCTTATGGATCTTAGTTTCTATTTATTTGACAAAAAAACTAATATTTCATATAATTTATTTATTATTGAATATTAAATTGCTAAAAGAATTACAGAGAAGGAGAGTAAAAT
>CAIGQQ010015483.1:1358739-1375485 GCA_903798035.1 Danio albolineatus | reverse complement strand
ATTTTACTCTCCTTCTCTGTAATTCTTTTAGCAATTTAATATTCAATTAAGTCATGTTTTTATGTTTGTTTCAATTAAAAATAGTATTAAATGAGATTAAATCTTCCTATGAAGTGTTTATTCATTCATTTTCTTTTCAGCTTAGTCCCTTTATTGATCTGGGGTCGCCACAGCGGAATGAACCACTAACTTATCCAGCATTTGTTTTATGCAGCGGATGCCCTTCCAGCCGCAACCCATCTCTGGGAAACATCGATACACACTCATTCGCACTCATACACTACGGACAATTTAGCCTTACCCAATTCACCTATACCACAAGTCTTTGGACTTGTGGGGGAAAACGGAGGAGCCGGAGGAAACCCACGCAACCACAGGGAGAACATGCAAACTCCACACAGAAATGCCAACTGACCCAGCCGAGGCTCGAACCAGTGACCTTCTTGCTGTGAGGCGAACGTGCTACTCACTACGCCACCGTGGTGTTTATATTATATTATATTATATTATATTATATTATATTATATTAGTTACTTCTTCAAACAATCATTCATCAAATGACCATATTTGCATAAACAAGGGGTTCATTCCAGGTATAAGAAAATTGCAACAACAAATGTATATTATTTAATAATTGAGATTCTAGACTCTTATCAACTGTATTTCAGTCTCAATTTTGTTAACATATTTGACTGGACAAACAGAAATTTTACAGAATGGTGCCCCAGTGACGCTGAATCTATGTGCTTTGATCCACTTATCTAATTAATTAACTGTGCATTGTAGCAGATTATAACAAAAAAAAACAAAAAAAAAAAAACATGTTGGTTAGTTTTTATCTCTTTGAATACATTCTAGTCTCACCTTATTTCATCAACAATATGCTGTTTGTTTATTAGATGAGCAGATCATAGTGTGTGAATTCAGCAAATTTAGTGCAGAGGACCTGTCAAGTTTCTTTTTATGCCAAACTATAGACAACGTCCTTATTTTCATTGATGAAATTAACACTGTATTAAAAAAAAAAAAAAAAAAAAAACAACAACAACAACAACAACAAAAGGAACAATTTAATCAGTAACCCATAATCAGTAAAACATAAAGTAAGTGACCAGCATGAAGAATGTTTATTAAGAAAGAAGTGTAGTTGTGTTTGGATGCCAAGGGAAAAAATATTCAAACTGCAAAAACAATATCTGCATTTGAGTTGCTCAAAGCTCTGTAGTAATTGCGGGACATACAAACATGCACATGTGCTTGTAAAGGTACTTTTTTATTATCTACCACACAATACAAACACACAAGTGATTTTAGAGAAGCATAAACGCTCACCTTGTGTTGCGATAAAATGGTTGGAGCGCTGATACCCCTGAAAGAGCAAAGAAAAGATATGCGTTATTATCAATCAATGTTATGTTAATTACTTTTAAAACAATTAACCCCATTTTCTGACTTAACAGCTTTTTAAAAGGCAACATGAACTATGTCTTTGTCTTTTGCATAATAATAATAATGACAAAAACCCAAACACACCTGCTACCTAGGCAGATGTCCCATATGTACAACATTATCTAACCATGTTATCTCCAAACTAACACCATTGTTGTAGTTTATACTGCGTGGTAAACTGAGCTGGAATAAAAATTATAAATAATAATAATAATAATAATAAATAAATTATTATGCTTCCCTGCTAAATATACTGTATATATCAATTCAAGCAAGTTACTTTGTGGCTACTTAATATGTTAAACATTATGTTTCTTCAACAACACAAAACACAAAATATGGCAAAGAGCACAGATGGATGACAATATCGCAAAACCAAAATGTGACTCTGAGAGAAATGTACATTATAAACTTTTATCAAATAGAATGTTTTGGGTGAAGCAAAGAATGTGACAGTAAAACTTGCATCTCTGAATCTCACAAAAGAAAGTGTTTCTACTTGACATTTGATAACAACAAGCAAATATTAATATATAAATATATATTATCTCTAGTGTGTGTGTGTGTGTCATCTGATATTGATTTTCTAAGCAATACGAATTGAATTTACTCGTGTGTAGGAAATCTGAGCAAATGTTATCACTGTATGAACATACCTGAATGCTGCATTCTAAATGTCAAACATAAAAAGCAAAACACGAAATGCCACGTTTGTCAGCATGAGACATCAGATGACCAGCTTTTGTGTAATCTGTGATGTCAAGCAAAGTCTACCAGACTTAGCAGACCAGCCAAACAATTATATTTAGTAATAGATGTGAATAGCATAAAATAGGCTATTCTGATGTCAAAGTGGTAACTGACAGTTGGGAGGAAAACTACTATGCCTTATAAAATAATATTGGGCAACATGTCATGCATCACACATTTATGGAAAAATATGGGATAGCGATGGCCTCTCAATGAAACGGAATAGGAACGAAATATTGATTTCAAATATCTTTCATTTAATTATTTGTTATAAAGGCTTGCAGTAGTAAAAGCTGTCTGCAAGTAGTAGTATGAATAGGTGTTGTCATTTTTCTTATGTTGGTTGCAATTCAATACTTAATACTTACATTTAACAACAAACTGTAGAATGTTTGGTACTGAGTACTGAGTCAATAGAGCATACTATACACTGTAGCTACTTTCAAACACTACCAGACAAATTTATACTTTAAATAGGGCTGTAAAGTAACACTTTACAATTATTCATTTAAAAAATGCTAATTGAGTAATTCTCAGGAATTATTTCTCAAAATATTTAATTTTCATTTATTATATTTCATATATTCTACCAGTACTGTAAGAACTTGGTTTGCAAAGCCTTCTGTGGGTTTTCTGTGGTTTTTTTGCCCACTATGTTACACTGATTTCACTCTGTATGTAAACGCATCAACTTGCTTTAAGTCTAGTTATTATATGTGATATAAATATTTAGAATGATTTAGATTAATGAAATGTGTTATCAAAAGAAAATAACATTGATGCAAGCTACTTCTTTAATTGAAGGGTATAAGTGGAAATAATTTTAACAGCATATCCACTACTCAAGTACTTTTGGATGGGCTAAAAGTACTTTGAACTCAGTAATTTTTAGAACATTTACATTTACTCTAATAGCACTGCAATTTTGACAAACAGACAGAGACTTGTTTGCTTTGTTTAAATGCAATGTGGTTGAGTTTAATTTAGTTTTTCTCAGTGAGCACTGACGGTGTTGTGTTATATTATAGCTAATCACACACTTGCTTATTGAATGTGAACGCAATGGTCTGAGGCTTTTAAAGGGGTTATATGTTTTCTTTCTTTTCTTTTTCAGCTAAATATGTGTCATCGAAGCACATTTAAACGAGGTTCTCTTTTGTTCATTCACTGAAAATGAAGTTTATTGTATTTGTAAGCATTTTCCACAAAGTGTTATTCTACTAGATCCACTACAGTAAAACTCAAAACATAATAACAGCATGTTAACAGCAGCTAATCGCACAGTAATGATGTCCTGGCATAGAAACAATGGAACAATAAATTGCATTACAAATAACAAAACTGTGCTTGTTTTGTTTAACAAAGTTTCATATCATTCAAATCAAATGCTCTGGCCTGCATTGTCACACATTTTTATATGCTGTGTGTGCATGATACTGATGTGTGTTTGAATGTGTTCAGTGCTTAACAATTGAAATGCTGTTAACTCACAAAACTACTGTAAGTGCAAAACACTTATTGACATTAAATTCATTGACTAATCACAATAAACTGTCATCTTGTCTGTTATATTTACAGTATGTTTTAAATGTAACATCTGCGTATCTGCATTATATAGTATCTACGAGTATCTTATCTGTTAAACTGAAAAAAAAAACATATACAGGGGCCACTAATAATTCTGACAATAACTGTGTTTATATTTATATCATATTCAGACTCTTGTACATTGCAGATACGTGATTGCAAACAAAAGCAGTGAGTTGTTGACTGCAGTTCATTTAACAGTCACTATTGTCACCATTGACAAGGGTTTCTGAACTCTACATATAATCCCTGCCTGTTAACTGTTGTGTTGTGTTTCATATTGTCATCGATCATCAGCAGGAGATTCAAAGTGATCAGTGACTCCAATAACAATCTCGTCATTATAACTGCAGTGTTTATTCTGCTATTCTAATGTAAACAGCTGATTTTATCCTAAAATGCTGTATTTAAGAAAAATATAAATAAGAAGAAGAAGAAGAAGATTTGAAAGCTGATTATAGAACACCCTGATACTTGACATGCTAATACAAGGGCTTGCAATGTGTTGTTGTGGTCAGAAATCAATAGTTTACTTTTGTGTGAGGAGCAGACAGGAAGGCTTTCTACAGTCACAATAATGAACTTTTATCTGCTCCTGAAACAATTCATCTGTTCACTCGCCCAAACTGCACTTCAGCCACGATGTGCGAGAATGTGTAGTGTTGGGATAGAAAGCTTTGCTTTTAGTCTCTAAGGCTGGCTTATGCATAAGTCTATGGCTGGGTTGATTGCTCAGTAGTCCAAAATTGTGCCATAATATACTTAATTATTTGTCCTCAGATCCGCTTATATGGATGAATGGATGGATGGATTGATGAATGGATTGATTGATGGGTTGATTGATGGATTCATTTGCACTACTCTCAGAAAAAAAAACTGAAAGAAAGAAAAAAGAAAACAGAAAGGTCACTAGGCTCTTAAAATGTACACACTTGTACCTAAAAGCTTGATGCCTTAAAGGTACAGTACATACAGTATTCCTATCTAAACAGGAATTTGTGAAATTTACTGGTGCTAATATGTACCTTTAAGGTACAGTATGTGTACCTTTGTAAATGTGTACCTTTTAAAAGGGTATCACTCCAGTGAAAGCTTGTGTACTTTTTTTTTTTTTTGAGAGTATAGCATCCATAAAGACCCTGTTAAATCCAATAATGGTTATTCAGTGGTTGTTTGAAGTGATTAATGTGCTATATATCACCATCTTAAAGATGCAGGTGCTATATATCCACTGTAAGGAGCCCCTTTGATTACAAGTGAATGAATCCTGTTTAATTGCTGTTAAGTGCTCCCCCCCCAATGGTCTATGTATGTTTTCAAGCGATACATAATTTGAAGCTGTTTTTTTCCCCCCACTGAAGCTAGACTAATACAACAGACTACTGTTACTAAAGGGCCTTTTATTTGCAAAATGTGTAATATTGATAATTATTAAATAATTGATTTTGCTGATTGATTGCTGAAGACAAAAATCTCTGTACAGTGAATAAAACATATGATTTGTGAAGACTGCTGGTATCATTGAAAAATGGTAATGTCAATGGCCTTCAAGGTATCAAGGTACTGTATATAATGATGATGTGATGGTAATCTGAATATAACAGGACTCCATTATGTATGGATTTAATGTGAACAAGGGTTCTTTTGAAATGCACATTTTGAGCCAAAATGCTCTGTGACATACTAAACTAAAAGGATCAGATTGAAGCAATAATCTGGAACAATGCACACAATTTAACAGATTTGTCTTTTCAACCCATGGATGCACTGAAAATGAAAGGCAGCAACATTTTGTAGAAAAAAAAGACAAGGGCAAAGAGATTTCGAAAGAAAGGGTAAAGGTGTATACATGTAAAGAAAAGCTGGAAAAATGCCAGACCTTGTACTGTAACTGTATTAAATGTACAGCTTGGAAATAGAAATTGTATACTATCTAGATCTAATTTATATCTAATATTGTTTTTATATCTAATTTAATTTATTTATTTAAATCACATAAAGTGCATTTATGAACAAAACATTAAATCTGATTAAGCTGATTTATAGATAAAACTGAAAAGATGTAAAAAAATGATAAAAATGTAAAACATTGACTCAATTTAAAATTGTAAAAAAGTCAACTTTTTTTTTTTTTTACAGTGAAATAAAAAAAAACCTGGGGAAAAAAAACCTGAAATAAATTACATCAATACATTTCTAATTACATCAAACTACTTTTTTATTAGATGTTAATATAAAGCATTTTAAATGTCATCAAAACCACAAAAACAACAACAACAACAACAACAACAACAACAACAAAAAACTGTAACATTAATTTGTAGATCTTCCTTCCTTCCTTCCTTCCTTCCTTCCTTCCATCTTTCTTTCTTTCCTTCCTTCCTTCTGTCCTTCCTTCCTTCCTTCCTTCCTTCCTTCCTTCCTTATTTATTTATTTATTTTGTCTACAGCAAGGTTTAATCAAACTTATTAAGTTATGGGGAATTTTAAAGACCATGTGAAAACAAAAGTGTGTTTGTGTGTGTGTGTGTGTGTGTGTGTGTGTGTGTGTGTGTGCGTGCGCGTGCGTGCGTGTGTGTGTGCTTTTTTTTTAGCTAGTTTTTAAATCAACTGGAATGTGTAAACAAATAGCAACTGATATGTCCTGCTGCAAAGTTTGTTTGAATTAAAATGAAATCAACACACAAAAAAACATCTGCCAGATATTTCAGGGGGGTTTTAAAGCTTAAGCTTGGGTTTCAGGAGGTGATGCAACGAGAACAAAGCTGCAATATACAAACGGCAAGGGTTTAAGCAAGAAAAAAGACAGAGCGCAGAGCCACGATAGCAGGAATGAATAAGAGATGGACAGTTGAAAGGAAGGCAAGAGAAAGACAAGTACTTACTTCCCTGTTTATCCGAATCTAAGAGATCCAAGACACAGAGAAAGAGAGATGGGTGTAAAAAGAGAGAAAGAGAACAAAGAGAGAAACAGGCTAATTAAGATGATTAGAGAAAAGAAATAAAGACCTCATAAGTCAATTTTTCCAAACTGGCCACCTGTAGTGAATAAATCACTTCAAACTAATTGCAAATTATGGTCAAGATGAGTCACTATGCGTTGTCTGAGAAATCTTGCTCAGCTGTTTAATCTTCAAATTAATGTTTTAGCAGCTCATTTAGTAACAAACAATGTTCCAATATAATAGTCATATTTCATAAGAAAAAGAAGAGTAGAATATAGGTGTTTTAAAATTTCAAATCAGTCAATAATATATTTTGTAAACAGTTCCCATGCTTTTAGGTTTTAGAAGAGCTGTACAAATTTGACCAGCTAAAGTAGATTTGATCCCATTCTGTATAGTTCCACATTAAGATATGAAAAACACATTAGCTTTGTCAGGTACCATGCACTATACACTATATGACACACTGTTGAACAAATAAAATGCTGTATTGTATGCCACAATTGTGAATTTTGTGGACTGGGATTAAAAACCTCAAAACTTATAGATAAATAACATTGCTGGGTTACACAAATAAAACTGATTTTAAAGGAATTATATGCTTTTACAATTTCCAAAAACTGTAAACAGCTGTTTTCTCATAATATGTGATGATGGTGCATTTTATTTAAACTCTGAACTCACTTAAAATGGGGGTCTGTTTCCATTAAACTACACTAAAAAATAAAATTCAAAGATGATTCCTTGTATTTACATTTTGTTTTTAAAGTAAGTGGTTTAAATAATTTATTTGGGGTGAATTTAAACCAACAAATTAAGTTCAACATTACTGAATTTAATTTGTTTGTAAAATCACCCCATATAAATTGTTTGCAACAATTTTGCAGAATTCCTTTCAGTGTAAGGGTAAAGTTTGAAATTATTATTATTATTATTATTATTAATTAATTAATTCATTTTCTTTTCAGCTTAGTCCCTTTATTAATCTGGGGTCGCCACAGCGGAATGAACCGCCAACTTATCCAGCATTTGTTTTACGCAGCGATGCCCTTCCAGCTGCAACCCATCTCTGGAAAACATCCATACACACTCATTCACACTCATACACTATGGACAATTTAGCCAACCCAATTCACCTGTACCACATGTCTTTGGACTTGTGGGGGAAACCGGAGCACTCGGAGGAAACCCACGCAACCACGGGGAGAACATGCAAACTCCACACAGAAATGCCAACTGACCCAGCCGAGGCTCGACCCAGCGACAATTCTTGCTGTGAGGCGAACGTGCTACTCACTACGCCACCGTGGCGCCCTATTATTATTATTATTATTATTATTATTATTATTATAAATTTTTAATTAATAATAAAGATAATTTGAGATGGTAATACAAATATAAATTTCACATATTTGAAATCTGAACACAACATAGAGCAGATACCTCTAATCTAAACAAAAACAGGTCATGTCATGATGTCACAAGATGTCAGCAGAAGAATGGCATTTTTTCCATTTCATAAAAGCAACGGACATTATAGCAACATAACCTTGTTTGTACGTGTGTGTGCGGTGTGTGTGCATGTGTCAAAAGAATTCCTGGTGCTGTATTGATTCCCTTATTATTTTTAAGTGTGTGTAATTATTTACTTTTGTTGAAAGTAACCTTATAATAGATAGTAATAATGTACATCTAGCTGGTTAGCAGTTTAGCAGAATAAAGCCCTTCATTCTTATACAACAGTCTTTATTTTGCTAAAGGCCAGGATAAACCAAGCCAATGGCTGGCCCGTCGGTTACCGTTGGACTGGCTAGTTGGTTTGGTGTGTTCAACAGGTCGCCTTTTTTTCAGTTAGTGTTGAAGCTTATTGGTTCACATTTAGAAAAGGCATTGGCCATTGGCTGAAGAGATCCCTCTGACTGGTTATTCAGCAACAAATCAGATTACATAATGAAGTGACACTGTGAAGTAAACAATTTGAGCAGGAAGGAGTACAAACAGGCTGGCTGTAATTTAGCTACGTTTCTTGAATTTTTTGAGTGAAAATCACTGTTATCATGGTACTGAACATTGTTTTGTTTATGATTTGCATTCACGCATCAGAAGTTTCGGAATCGTTATATCTTTAAAACAGATACTGCCCCGTGTGCACACTCCTGTGAGCTTGTTGTTTGCCAATGGCTTTGTATGTACCGGCCCTTAAACTGACTGGTTGCTTTCTAACTTAATATATACTGAATAATAAAAAAAATATATTAATTTTAGGCTCACATTTTCACACAGACACATAGGACACTCTGGTCAACAATTTCACTTATTAGATAGGGGCTGGCTTATTAGATATTAGCTGGCTTTTTTGCACTGGATTGGTACATAACTGTTTAACACATTCAAAAATAATTTGATTAAATGATTGATTGACTTTGCCATATACAGTATATTTTTTTTAAATATTGGTATAATATATTTTTTTGTAGTGGTTGTATGATCACATCTTCCGTTAAATGTTTTATGTTGAGAATAAATAAAAATATGACAAACATTATAGTCAATTCCAAAGAGAGGTTGTTTGAATCAATTTAACTCCAATCAAAACCTCAAAAGTGATTCAAAAACTTAGCACACTATCTTTATTAATTACACATGGATTGACTTTTCGATTCTGGAATGTGAATTGCTATTGAGTAGAAGAGAAAATCAGGACATCTGGTTCTTAGAAAGGTGGAGTGAAAAGGCTTATAATTGTAGTAAACAAATCTCTATAATCAAAGCCACTTTTTCATCATACAAAACCTGTGACTCAAATACAAATACAGAAAGAGTAATTCACATCTATTCGCTTTGCAAGCATGGATCATAACAACAGCTCCTAAATGGCTTCAGCCTTGAATAGAAATAAATGCTGTTCAGAACCATGGCAAACACCTAAATTCTAGTCCTGAGATGTGTAGGCTTCTTCAACGTACATAATTTTAATTGCTCAAATCTGCTTAATAACCTTTCCACCAAAAGATGACACACAAAAAGAGGAGTTACGAAGATTCTACTACTAAGATATTGTTATAAAATGTATGCTTTGGGTACAGGAACGTATGTGTGAAAGCCTTTATCTATCAAAAGGTTTGGATTTAAAGCAATGTGTTCTGAATCTGACTGACAAAGTGTCTTATGTCTAAGATTAGTACTAACAAATCTTTATGGGAAAAGACAAGACGCGTCAGCACTAAAGTCAGATGTTTGACAGGTTGTTAGCAAGGCAGAACAATGCAGGCATATGGGATTGTAACAAAGAACAAAAATCTGAAGGAAAAAAAAGTTTATGAAGGAAGTGTCAAACTAGACAGCAAACTCGTCAATGGACAATGTGCTTAGTGAGAAAAGAAATGTCTATATAAACCATAGAAATGTTCATCTTCATTCACTGAAAGCAGAAGTGAGAGAGACACCTCCTGTTTGACGACAAGATGTATAGAGGCAGACGTGTAAACAAATGAATCAGAAAACTTACATCAATGTAGTTTGCATTGACATAGTCCGAGTTAGGATCGGCCAAGAGGGAATGCATTTTGACACGGTGGCGGTCTTCTGTTGGGGTTAAATAATTAAACACATACCTAGTCAGTGATGAGGTATAAGTAGGTAGGTAATTACCTGTAACTAACTAACTAACTACATAAATAAAGCAGCCTAGTCTTATTGAATGTACAGTATACATGCTTAAGCGTACATGTTTGCAAAACCTGCTTTGGGTACATTTTGTTGCATGTTTCAGATGATAAATCCACTGGAGAAAATGGAGAAGTGTTCAACTCTTTTCCTGAAGATCTACTTTTGTGCAGAGTTCAGCTGCAATATTGATTAAACAAATCTGTCTTTAATTACTAAGTGCTTTTTCAGATCCTGGTTAGTTTGGTTTAATTTTGTTTGAACCTCTACATTAGAGGGTGGTGTCTACATTTTATTTAGTAAATTTGAGATATGTGAGTGAAATATATTTCGCTGCATGTTCCAGAAGCATGTCCCTCTCTAGAGAGTTGAGAAGAAGGGGCTTGCTGTAGAGAACACCTAGACCAGCAAACCACTGGCGAAACCTTTCTCTAAACCCAACCAACAGTGTTTTTAAAAGCAAACATAAGAAAACATTGTAACCACGCAATTTTACCTTTAATTTACATTGTTTTTTATGGTCTTGTGCAGGGGTGGCCAACCCTGTTCCTGGAGAGCCACCCTCCTGCAGATTTCTGTTGCAACCCATATCAAACACACCTGCCTGTAATTATCAAGTGCTGTTCAGGTCCTAATTAATTGGTTTAGGTGTGTTTGTTCAGGGTTGCAACTGAAATCTGCATGATTGTGGCTCTCCAGGAACAGGGTTGGCCATTGTGTTTTACTGCACCCAAACCTGAGCACACTGCATTTCAAGAACAACACCGTACTGGAGAAGCTACTGAGCAAACTGACCATGGCAGAAAACTTAAGGCTAACATATTCAATTATAATTAAGAAATGTTATTAAGTTGTTTTGTGGTATTTTGTTTGGAGCTGTGCAAAATAATACTTTATTGATCGATAACGTGTTCCTGTAAATAAAATTAATGTAAAAGAAACTAAATTTGTTGGCATGATAGTGCCTCAAAGAAATTTATTTTCACCTAGAAATTGTATGAAAATTAAGGTTTAGGTGTGTTAGTGTTGTTTCACAAAAAAGCAGAGGCTGAAGAATGTTTTTCTAATGAACCTGTGTTGAAACAAAAGAAGGGGCACTTATCACTTATCTTAAGCAACATATTTTCCATGATTACAATATGCTGTATTTTTAAACTAAAATTGGCAGATGTACCCAATATGTGCATGCAGTTTTACTTGTTTTATTTTTTTCTATTACAGTATGCATCCATTATTTTTATTTTCAACATACCAATAGCAAATTTTATATGCTATGTTTTTAATGTAAAATCTCCCCAGAGTATAAACTGTGATTAACACTTACGTCCCAAAAGGGTGTCATGTCGCCCCTTGGTCTTGTCCTTCTTGTCATTTATGTCCCAGCCATCAAAAAAACTCTGCAAACACACAAACAGATATTCAAATGATCGTGGTCTGCTAGAGATTCCAACAATCACTGTTCAAACACAAGTTAAAATTTTATTACAATAAAGATACATTCTGCCCTATAAAGGCAAAAGACCTTAACTCAATGTTGAATTGAGAAAAAATAATTTCAAGGATTTTTCTGTTGCATAGACAAACTAGTTATAGATAGGACACATAGATTGTTTCTGTAATTTAAAAGCAATTGTTTACAGTATTACAGTATTTTTGTCTCTGTACTGTAATATGTTACACTACTTTTGCATTCAGTTAATTTTCGAAATCATAGGTACAGTATGACCTAATTATCTAGACTATTTATCAGAGGTTCCTAATTATTATTATAATTAACATTCTTTTACATTCTCCCTTCCACTCAGACTGCAGTCACTTTTTTCCATTAAAGGGGTGATCCAGATTGTATTTTAAAGCTTGTGTTTATAAGATGCAAAGCAATGTGTGCTCATGCTTCATTTGTGAAAAAACACTTTCTTTTCTTTTTTTCATATATATCTCACTTTGATTATATACAGCTATTCAGCTAACATGAAAACGTCATATTTCCTAGTTCCTTCAAAAGCCGGTTCTCAAGAGGCTCTGATTGGTCATCTACCATAATGTGCTGTGATCCGTGGATCAGCTCCATGTCACCAGGAAGCATCCTGCTATAACATTACAGCACATCTGACCATGTCCCTTCGCTCCACGGGGTGTATGCTTGTAATCTGCAGAGTTTATTACATCATTAACCAGGATGCATTTTTTGTAGTCCCCTAACTTCATCCACTGTAGACTTTGCTAAGCTAACTCTGTAAAAGCCAATGTCTCCCTTTCCATTGTACTTTGAGCGTCTTACATTCAGAGATGTTGTTCCTGTTCACACAGCTACATTACACACCAACTAAAGTTTAAAATATGATATCGTAGTGGAGCACCCCTTTAAGGCACAAATATTTGCAATGTAAATAACATTTTCCATTGAATTCTTTATCTTTATAAATTCTTTTAAAAATGAATAATATTTCAAATTTAAAAAATATTAAAAAGAAAAAATGCAACTATAGTAAAAAATTAAGTTATGCATTTATTAACTAAAACCGCCAATAGGTGGTGGTAAGGCACTGTCTAAAGACATTATTTAGCAACAAAGCAAAGGTTGTATTTATGAATAGGTCAATGATTTGACTCTCACAATTCATTAAAAAAATAATTCATTCACAAATTATTATTCATTCACATAACCCAGCCTAACCTTAAGAACAACTGGACTGATGCTCGAATAATGATCAATATCACTGTGGATTAAACATCTCTGTCGACATTAACTGAAGTGAATTTTATTGGGTTTTTACAGTGGATTTCAACTGCGAACTGCACTGATTTTATGTGTGATCATGCTACATGTTAACAATCACGACATTCCAGTCAACAAATTTAATGCAACTAGTCAATAGCCCTCCACTGCAGAGAAAAATATATATATTTTAAGATTATTAGAAGATTTTTTTTTTGCTTGCAATTTAGACTTTGCTTGTTTGCAGTGCTTTACGTGTAGATTATGTGAAACCAGAAACATCAATAACTAATTTTCAAGTTTTGCCTTTGCATGACAGCATTAACTTCACCAGAAAAGACAGTAAAGGTATATTTTCACAAAATGTAAAAAACTATGTCAATTTAAAATAAATGATGTTTTTCTCCAGAAACAATCTATACAGATTTTTTTTTTCAATCCAAAGATTACAATACGACTAATATAACAATACATGTTACTTGAATGGAAAAATCAACACATTACAATGTTTTCGGATTAATAAAAAACTTTTTTTTTCAAAGTAAAATATAATTTGAGAAAATTACAGATTTTGTTGACCAAACAAATTCATCATGGTGAGCACTAACTAACTAACTAACTAACTAACTAACTAACTAACTAACTAACTAACTAAGTAAGTCCTGACTCAAATTCTCACTGAAACACTATTTTTGGACAAATGAGTCATTATAAAGTGTAAAATTATGTGTTTTTGGACATAGTCAGCACTATTAACTATTTATTAACTAATTAATTATTGATTCATTTAAATGGGGGATGTATACATTTACAAAAATTTATGGTAACCATTGTTCATAATCAATTGATAATGAAGTTCATTATAACTGCATCCCCTATACTAGCATCCAATATCTGAGAGAAAATCTCCATGCAAACCACATAATTAAATACTGTACAAGTCCATATTTTTGGCATTGCATCATGTGGACAAATGAGTCATTATAAAGTGTAAAATTATGTGTTTTTGGACATAGTCAGCACTATTAAACTCCATATTTTTGGCATTGCATCATTTGCGTAACTCATTTAGTGAAGCAGAGTAATCAACATCGATGGTACATGTTAATAAATAAAGCTATCAGTGTGCAAATCATTCTGATTCAATAGCATTGATGTCATCATGACATGAACAGATGCAAATACGCATCTTTGTCATTTTCGCAGAAACTACTTAGTTATTTGTTTAGCATTTGATGATAACACATTTATTGTTGTTTTTGTGCAATGAAAGCATTGTAATTGCTCACTGTCAAACTCAAGAAAAGTGTGTGGCTGATAGTTTTCAGTACAGTCTGTGTGCATGAATGCAGAAAGCTTTGAGTTCTGCCAACGTCCTCCAGCTGTCTAAGTGCTTTCTAATGCCGCATAGTTTTTGAGCTAATGTGTGACAGCTGTTTAACACACATCCCCCCTAAAGCAGGTGAAGCGTAGCACCTGGCAATTACATCTAAATGACTGTAATTTAAAAAAGACCCCCCAAAATAAGTGCGAGTCACGTTTTCCCACTCGTCCATTAAGTCCCCTCTGCTCTCGCATTTTTTATCAAGTCAGATGAAGTTTATGGAGCAGATGCATTATTGGGATTTTGTTTCTTGTTGTTTACAATTCTCTTTATTCTCTGGGAGTGTGTGGAAATTTTGCTTTGTTGTAAACACAAAATGAATTTAAAGCAGACGCCAAAAAAACTGAAAATATAATTATTAATATTGTGAAATTCATTTCAGAAATAAATTAATGGTATCACTGTATTTTTAAATTATATTTATAATTGTATTTATTTATCAATTTTTTTTAAGGCCACTGTAGTAAGAACTTTACTGTAAACCACAGTTGTCAAACTCTGCTCCTCGAGGGCTGCAGCTCTGCACAGTTTAGTTTTAACCCTAATTAAACACACGTGATCAAACCAGTTGAGTCCTTCAGGCTTGTTTAAAACCTGTAAGTAATGCTGCGGTCACACTAGAGCTTGAGTATGCGAAATTCTGTCGTACGGCGCTGCAAAAAGGGGCAGGATTAAACAAGATGATTAAACCTATTGGTCCATATAATGAATTTCTGTCCAGAAAGGTCATGTTTTGATCTTCAGTTGGTCTTACGGCGTAACATGATTGCGATTTCGCAGGTCAGGGTTCACCAAGGTTGAACTTTGCACCGCAGCGAACTGCGAAACTAGTCGCACGAGCTTGCGTTTCCGATCTTAACTGGTCTAGAATAATTCAGCAATGTTTCTTTTAAATAGTAAAGGTCTGTGATGGGGTAATACAGTACCTCTATATACTGTATGTTACAATTTGAAAGCTCAGAAAGAAATGCATTTACCATTCATTTAAACTGTTCTGTCTACAGTATGCACACATGTACAGCACACAAGCCCTGAGTTAAACTCTTTCAAAAAGAGGATTTAGAACAAAAACAAAGAGTGAACAGTGTTGAGGGGTTTGATACACAGACAGAAAACACATACAGTGAAATTATTACTTCGGTTTTTGTATTCATGTTAGTTCAATTTTATTTTATATTTAAATTACACTGATAGCTTGCATTTATTCCATTGTATGGAGGTAAATCAAAAATAATATTGGATCCATCCATCCATCCCCTGTTGTGAACGTTACATTACATTCTGTTATGTCTGTTTGTCTTGTTTTGGTTTTCTTGCCAGACAGAAGAAGCAGTAAAAAGAAAGTTCTGGTCTGTGTCACTGTTCTGGACACTCTTCTGAGAGTTCAGCAAGTGCATTGGGGGGTGTATCATGACACCAGATAAATCTCTTTCTTTGATAATTACCGTAGCCAGAGTATGACTGATGTGATTGCACTTTCACTGGTGCATCTGTAGAAATGCATGAGACTAGTTTGTGGAATATCTAAGAAAGTAAACATACTGATATGATTTCTGACAGATGTTTGATCACATATGAAAGTGTTTGACATGGTAAGAAGAATTTAATAAATACATTGATTGATGAATTTCTAAACACACCACACGGCATATTTTCTGATTTTAAAGATCCCTTTAAAAGTACATTCTTAGTCCAGTAGATTTTGGTTAATATTTGGTTCAGTTTACTTTTACTATGCAACATTTCAAAGTTAATTTAAATGTTAGTCGCTTATACTGTACACATCTGTAGTCACAGAATTAGGAGCTTTGTCCCATCCTGCTAGATGTTAGCTGTGTCAACACAATAACGTGTTCTCTATTATTATTATTCATTCATTTTCTTGTTGGCTTAGTTTCTTTATTAATCTGGGGTCGCCACAGCGGAATGAACCACTAACTTATCCAGCATTTGTTTTACGCAGCGGATGCCCTTCCAGCTGCAACCCATCTCTGGGAAACATCCATACACACTCATTCACACTCATACACTACGGACAATTTAGCCTACTCAATTCACCTATACCACATGTCTTTCAACTAATGGGGGAAACCGGAGCACCCGGAGGAAACCCACGCAACCATGGGGAGAACATGCAAACTCAGAACAGAACACAGAAACGCCAACTGACCCAGCCGAGGCTCGAACCAGCAACCTTCTTGCTGTGAGGCGAACGTGCTACTCACTACGCCACCGTGGTGCCCTCT
>CAIGQQ010015483.1:1329280-1353739 GCA_903798035.1 Danio albolineatus | reverse complement strand
ATATATACATATATTGATGTATATATTTATTGATATATTGACAATTACACAGCTCTCAAGAATAATTGGTGTTCTAAAGAATAAATTGTGTCAAATGCATCATCCATCAGTTTGTTTTTCCCCTGATAACAGAACAGGAAATAACTGATAATATAGGCTTACATGGGTAAATAAATTGTGTGGCAATATACACTTGATAGAATCTAATAAAATATTGAAACTCAAATCAACGTTTTGTGTAAATACTTTAATATTTAATCCAGCTATCACATACCCACCGTCTCTTGTTTCATACTAAAACAGCTGCTGCCATCTTGTGTCTTTCTGATCTGAGGGAAGTATTATTTTACTGTTGTTACTGATTTCATCCTCTTGCCAGGATGACTGTTTTGTATTCAGTGTACGATTATAAGATAACAAACTTTTTTTCCCCCTTAAATCAGTATTTCTTGTCGGCATGATTATTTATTTGTTCAAAATCCTTTTTTTTCAAGAATGTGGTGTGTTTATAATGGTGTGGCTAAAATACATTTCGTCACCTTAGAATTCTAAGGTTCTATCTGACATTTTTGTCAAAATTTAGTTATTGACATATTCTTATTAATTGACAACTTATTTACATTATTGGAAGTTGTTTGCATTTTAAGACTTTTTATTTAAAAAATTTACACACATACTGTTGGCTATGGAATGCAAAAACTTTGAAGCTTAATATCTCAAAACCATTCAGAATGCAGATAGAACCTTATAAGGTGATGATTTGTAGTTACAATTTAGTATTTTCCATCAACATATTTACTTCTGTTTGTTGTGTAATTAGTGGGTTAATGTACATTCAGCTAATTGGCAATGCCTATGATATGAGAAATGTAATACAAGACAACGTCTGTCTTGAGTCAGAATCCTGATCACCCTTTTTAGGGTTTATTCTGCAGGCAAAATAAATAAATAAATAAAACTGGATTTACTTTTATCATACATTAATAACAAAATAATTTCATCTTCCAGTGCTAATGAAAGGCTTGACACACTCTTGCTTCTCAGCCTAAGATCAATAGTCTAAGTCATTGATTCGATGCTGAAAGGGTTGACTAGGAAGTTAGGCTTTTTTTCTTTCTTTCTTTTTTTTCAGAATGTTGAGGTTGTGGAATATCATGCTAATTATTCACAGTTGGTATAATAGAAAATAGTTGGGTTCCTCAAGTAAAAATTTTATTAATTAGAAAAGTGAATTGTTAATTAAACCTTTAAAAGTATATTAACTCAGGATAGTTTAAGTCATTTGTTTGCTATTTTAAATTATTTTAAAAAATTTACTTATTAAGTGTGTTTTAACCGTAGCATTTACAGACTCATTCTCAGATTACAGACTCATTTTCCAGACTCATTAAGATGCCATGGTGTCTCAATGTTACTTCCTACATATAGTTTACTCCATATTATGTGTGTATGCGTGTGTTTATGTGTGTCATACTATGAGTCAATAACTATTAGTGACATTATGCACTGAATTTGAATCATATTGTTCATGGTGAGAGGTTTTGCAATCTATACACGATAGAACATATTTCACACCATTGTTATGGCTTATGTGCTCCTTTTCAATGCATTTTTGAAAGCAACTGGATGGTTTGTAATAAAACTGGCTTGATACTTTTCCAGATTACAGCTAGTTTGCTTTGCAGTGACAGATGTAAAGTGCAATAGGCAATTTCGAATAAAAAAGGATAAAATAGAGTTCAAACTAACACTACACAGCAAAGTACATTGCGTAAGCACAGACATCTGGAGACAGGCAGAGAGCCAACGCTCCCATTTTACTGGCACACAGCAACACTCATCTGTTCCAGGGGACGGATAAGGACACTGATTCAGGACTCTTAGATGAGTGGGAGGATCTTTAATATGTGGAGATAGATTGTTGCGGTCCATATGCAAATGATGACTAATGGGGATAAACAAAGTCAAGTGTGTACTATGACTGTAAAACAGTTCAGCAACATCATTCACTTGTTTACATGGTGTTTGCGTGTGCATGAATGCTGCTTAGTCACTGTATAGTATAGTGTGTCTCAGTACGTGCAATTATTTATGTGCAAATAGGGCTATAATTGTATCAAATCCTCTGATGTCTTGCTTTTTGTACAACATGAATTTTTGTAGAACTATCAGCTAAGAACTGCATGTTTATTTGCTTGTTTTGTTTGTTTATTTATTTAATGTTAAATTAGCAGATTATGAAAGCCTGTTTACACCACTGAACGAACGAACCAACGAACAAACCAACAAATGAACGAACGAACGTAAATGGAGTTTTGTTTTTGGCTTGAAATCTTGAGGTAATATCACACAATTCTGTTCTGCTTTTCTCCAAATTCTGTTATACAAAGTATTGTGTTAATAATTTACACATGATTGTTGATTGATTTCAAGAAAACATATCAGAATTACCAAAAAATAAATAAATAAAAATGTCAGAACAGGTGTATATATAAACCCATCATTCCAACACAGGTTCATTGTGGATACAAACCCCTGTCTACATTTCTGGAGAGCACAAATGATGTAGCTTTTTTATGGCTGCATTTCTTCTTAAAATGAACGATATGGGTGCAGTATGACATTGTCGACAGCTTCTGTTCCTTTTCACACTACCGCTGACTGCTGACCAATTGCCTCCATATGGACGGCTTTTCCAGTGTTACCAGTTTGCCAAGTAGCTTGACGCATATGTCGGCGAACTTGGGATGCGGAGCGAGTTCACTGAGTTGACGGGATTCGAGTTTGGCAAGTTCGGTTCGAGTTTAGTTCCAGACACCAGGTAAAACCATAGAATTGTGAGTTATGAGTTTTCAGGGGGAACATTTTATAACAATTTAGAGTTTGTATCAAAATTGTGATTTTATAACTCAATTGTCTGTTGTAATAACAGAACTGCATGATATTAACTTGCAATTTCTATAAATAAAAGAATTAAACGTTTTTATCTCAAACAAACAAGTGTGTAGTTATATCTTACTTGTTGTGTTGTAACATATATATAAATCTTTTTATGTTAAGTGATGGAAATGGGCTCTGAAACTGCATATAGTATGAAAGATTGTATGTAAACTGTGTATTATTAAATATGAACACAAATAGCAAATATTGTATTATTGATTGATACTGTATGTCTGTATGTCTACTCACTTCTAGCAGTGCAGTTATGTGAGTCCAGGAAGGTGTGCGCAGTGCGATCATCCTGTTGAAGTGTACTGTGCTCTGTTGTACTGCAGTCCAATGACCCCAGCTTACACGTCTTTTCCTGACGATATGTCATAACCGCTTTATTTATGTTGACCTTCTTCCTGCTGCAAAGTATGGAAACAAGAGATAAAGTCTGAATACAATTTAGAGGATAGAAATGAAATAAAAGAAAGACATGCTAATCAATGGAAGAAGATTCAGAAGAAGCAGTTCAAGTAAGGGCAATAGAAAAGATGATAAAGACTGAAAATCAGAGAGTTTTGCTAGTCTTCAACAAATCAAAGCTAAACAACAGGGGCTGATAGAAAAGAATGACGCCTGATGAGAGAAGGACTTACGGGTAGTAGGGGTATGAATAGATGTCCCTTCTGGAGAGCATGGAAAGAGAATAAGAGAAAACCAGGTAGGTTAACCTACTGTAGCTATTGGTAATTTTTTTTGGCCAAACACTTCTATCCTAAGATTAAATTCAAGTTATAAAGATTTTAAACTCGGTGTCATGATCACCAGCTGAAGTGCCCATGTGCTCTCCTTTACCACTGGCATTCACCCAGACTACATTTCCCATAATCCGTTGGAATAATTACTGGTTCACCTGTTCACAGTGCCTATTTAAGCAGCACACACACAACTCACTGAGAAGTCTAATTGTACTGAGTGCTTGCCTTTGTTTTCACTATGGGACTGTTTCTGGATCTATGATTGTAAGCTACCTACTTTAACCTAATGCGGTTCCATTTGAGTAAAGGTCGCACTTTTCTATTAAAAATGTCAGTGACAGTGGAAATTACCGTGATAATCTAACGCATGGTTGTTTTGGCCACAAAACATTTAACTAACATTGTTAATGAACCTCAAGGGGAAAAAAGTACACTGAAACCAATCAATCAATCAATCAATCAATCAATCAATCAATCAATCAATCAATCAATCAATCAATCAATCAATCAATCAATCAATCAACATGACTCATTTGCGTTGTGGTTTAGTAGTTCAATGCACAATTTATTCAATTCTTTACCCATAAAGAAAGCTATTCACACAAGAGCAATATGTATGTGTGAAAACATTACATGGGTGCAGAATGCAGCCACTGACCAATCGCAATTAAGTATTTCAAAGAGCCATGTAATCGTGGCAAAAATAGTGTTCTCTAGCCCAAAAATGTATCATAGTTCATATCTGAGCAATATATAATGAGTAGTCAGCTCTAGTTGAATGACTTAAACTTTTGAAGACACATCAGATCATTTCATCCACTGGTTTATTACTGTGTCTGGACAGTAAAGCAGTTGATGTGATGCTGTGAAGAAAATCTTGAATTGAATTTGACTTTAATTGGGTCTGTCCACACATACTCACCCTTTCTTGACAATAACAACAATTGCTCCAAGCAGCAGAATGAGAACAACTAGGCCCCCGGCACAGGCCCCCAGGATCAGTCCCATGTCCTCCGCATGCTGGGACACCTCCAAAGCACGCTTGTGGTCCTTACAGGCCACTGAGAATGGAGAGCCAGAATAAGTTAATGAAGCACGAATATATATATATATATATTAACTATATATATTATAATTTTAACATGCAGAAATCATATTATATTGAACATGTAGAAAAACCACAAGACATAAAGAAAATCAATATGCATTTGCTGTGAAAATTTCTGCTTGGCAGCAGTAGCTGAAATGTCAGTTTTTTCTATAAACATAAATCTCCTTTTAAGCCATTTTTGACCAAATGCATATCTAATTTCACATTATATTTCAGTATTTTCAGCATTTTTATAACAGACAATTTCTTAATACAGCACACTGCATTATCTCAAGCAGCAGATGAGCATTAGAAGATTAGAACAGAAGCCAGGTGAAGCTGGCAAACTACTGCATGCTAATCTGCTAAAGGTATCGCAGGGATTGGAGGGAGATGAAGAAAGAGTTTATCGGCATAAAGCAGCACATGAACGAGCCACAGGGGAAGAGGTTCAACCCGGGTTGCCCTTGGAGCAAGAGCAAACCAGCTTTTTGGCAAACTGGGGTCAGGTCAGTGTTGCAAAGGTGCCCGTTTCTGTCCAGTTCCCAAGGCTGAGAATACTGGATGAACATATCCAATTTTATACAATTTCACCCTATGTCTCTTTTAATAAATATCACTATGCAATATGATTTCATGTTCCTTGAAAATAGCACAGATTTAACCAAAACCTACATAATTTCAGTTCTAAAGTAATGTGGGAACAGTCTACAACATGCAGTGCCTAGATGTACAGTATAGTGCAGTACAGTACAGTAGTTTAGAAATTCTGCCCTACCTAAAAAACGCCATGAGTAGGGCGTCCTGTTCCATATACTGGTTTATTTCTTTTTTATTATTATTCAGTCATTTAACCTGGATCTAGATTAGGTCTTTATAAAATCTATATCACAATATAGCGAAATTTAATAACTTTTTTTTTAGCATTTGTGTATACAGTATATGTATTTAATTGTATTGATACTCTAACACATTTGTTTTCATTTTATTTCTTATTGTACTATTCTGAATTGTTGATAAAAAAAGTGACAGAACAATGTTGGATAACAAGCAACCAAATATACATATACACACACACATATATATATATATAATAAATAAAATAAAAATATTTATATATATATAAAATATATATATATTAATACTTTGTTGGGTCCTAAGCTCAGTGACATCATGCAGTCCCCTGATAATGTAAACCTGGTTCATGCAAACCTGAACTTACAGTATTATCTAAATAAATAAATAAACCACGTCAGCATATTCTTAGTTTTTAGTTTACTGCATGTATGTGTACAATATCATGCCCCATGTCCTGCCCCAACAGTAATAAATAAATACAGAGACAGACAGATATATAGACAGATTACATTTTAGTTTGACCATATATAAAACATAATATTTTGATTGTGAATAATTGGAAAATGGCAGCACGGTGGTGCAGTGGGTAGCACTGTTGCCTCACAGCAAGAAGGTTGCTGGTTCGAGCCTCAGCTGGGTCAGTTGGCATTTCTGTGTGGAGTTTGCATGTTCTTGCCGTGTTCGTGTGGGTTTCCTTCGGGTGCTCCGGTTTCCCCCACATTCCAAAGAGATGCGCTATAGGTGAATTTTTGTGAGCTAAATTGTCCATAGTGTATGTGTGTGAATGAGAGTGTGTGGTGTTTTCCAGTGATGGGTTGCAGATGGAAGGACATCCGGTGTGTAAAACATATGCTGGATAAGTTGGCGGTTCATTCTGCTGTGGTGACTCCACAATAATAAAGGGACTAAGCCGAAAAGAAAATGAATGAATGAATGTTCCGCTGAATTTAAATTCCTAGTGCATCATAAGTCAGGATATGCAGATACAATCAGAGGCGATGGCACCTGATGCACTGTTGGCCAAACACAGGCTGGTGTTGATGTTATTATGCTGTGGGTAATGTTATCTTGGGACATTTTGGGGCCCATTATTCCAGTAGCACAATCTCTAAAATCTGTCAAGTATCTGAATATTGTTGTGGAGCACATGCACTCATTTATGGCAACAGGATAATGTGCTACGCTAGTCTGCCAGAATGATCAAGAGGTGGATTTACAATCATGCCGGTGAATTTCTGTTAATGTCTTGGCTTCCAAATTCACCTGACATGAACCCAAATGAACATTTGTGGTTCCACTTTGAAAAATGTGTTAATGCAACATCATGACCACCATGCACAATGTTCCAGAAACTGTAAGACTTGCTGTGGACATCACAAAACCAGATACTGCAGGAGAGTTATTGCCAAATCACTAATTCAATCCCTCACTGCATGACCACTTTTTGTGTGTATGTATGCATGTAATATCTAAATATATACAGTGAGTAAATAAGAATTGAACATGTCATGGCTTTTCCTGGTAAAAATACTTCAAAATGTGTGCTTTATTTTCTTATCTGAAATCAATCGAGAGTTTCCTTGGTTGTGTTTGGGATCTTTGTCTTGCTGAAATGTCCACTTTGGTTTCATCTTCATCATCTGGTAATGTAGGTGCTGAGACTGAACCAGCTCATATTAATTCACTGAAGAGGGGCAGGCTGCATGGTGGCTCAGTGGTTAGCACTGTTGCCTAACAGCACGAAGGTTTAGTTGGTCAGCTGGGCCAGTTGGCATTTCTGTATGGAGTTTGCATGTTCTCCCCATACATATATATATACATATATATACACACAGTGCATACACACAATACATACACACAATACAATACATATATATATAACACAAATACACAGCAAGTGTATGAATAGGGTGCATACAAAACACCAATACACTATTAACAAAATAATTAAAATAAAGAAATTAAGATGTAGAAAGGAAAATATGAAAATATATACGATACACATAAAAAGTGAACCATTCATTGTGTAATAGCAGGGAGGTTCTGTATACCTTTATTACAAGCCTATTGTGAAAGGTATTGCAAGGTTACAGTGAAAGAAAAAAGGGCCCATGGGGTGAGCATCTACTGCATACTGGACGGACAGTAGGATAGATTCTAGACTATTTTAAATTTGTAAGATGTAACCGATGAAGTATTTTAAACTAAATAAGGGTGTGTCTGGTACAGTATGATGACGAGTGTACTTTACTTATAACAAACCATCACATTCTGACTTAGGTCAAGGTGCCAAGAGGTTTTAATATGTTTCAGGCTTTGAGGATCTATTGTACAGATAAAAGATTATATATGGGAAATTAGTCCTCTACCTTCGGGTTTAAGTCTAATAATGCAACAAGTACTGAGGCAGCAGGTATACTGAGAGAATTTAACTGCAGTCTGGGACTTTTTTACATCTCCCTTACATCATGTGTTCAATTTTTATATTAAATTATTTCATTTTATTATACATAACTCAATATCTAATTTTAATCTTTGTAATACTTATTTTAGATGTTTCTCCCATCTGGTGAAAATTTCAAGTCAACAGCACCTTTAAAATACATTTTCTGGAAAAGAATGGTGGCATGTTTAATACTCAGCTGTATGTACTGTATTTGTATATTAATGTATATGTTTTTTTTCTTTTTTTTTCGTTTTTTTCCCCTGTATCATGCTACATACATAAATCACTGACCACTTAAATGTCCAACAATGATAAGGTGTTCCTACTTGTCAAAAACATGAGAAATAATGTCACACTGAAACTGGTGGCCATTTTGAATATGTTCCACAAATTTTTATGGGTCTTTGTGTCTCCATTTTCTCAGTCTGTTAATGCAGTCAATTTCCGAACAGCTCCAGAGAACAGCATGAAATCTCTCTCTCTCTCTCTCTCTCCCCTCTCTCTCTCTCTCTCTCTCTCTCCCTCTCTCTCCCTCCCTCTCTCTCTCTCTCTCTCTCTCTCTCTCTCTTCATCCCTCGATTAATTTAAGCCCCTGTGGTGCTTCCAAAAGCAGAAATTGCCATTTGAAAAAAATCACAGAAATGTAAGTGCATCATTATGCCATCTGCTGTAGGGACATTAATTAGAATATCATTGATTAAATAAATGTCCAAATAACAGAATCTGATGGATAAAACAGGGAGGTTAAAGGAACATTCTGTTGGTGGTCTATGGCAGGTAGAATGACAGTACAGTACCGTATGCTTAATATTGGCTTCAACCTTTTTGCACAATGTACTTCAATTATGTAACTGCTACAGTACATAAAGATGGACCCACAAAGCAATTAACAGAATAATGAAGTAATAATTACTTTTAGAAACCTGCCATTCTTTCAGCTGCTAACAGTGTAGAGCAACAGCCTTGAACAGAAGCCCTTGTTTTACCCTTTGAATATTGACATTTACTATACATTTCGCTGCTTTTCTTTATATTTTTCATAAGCAGAGCAACAGATCAGCAAGAGCCATACATATTTTTGTTCCAAAGCCTAGATAGACAGAAAATTTGGTATTTTGTTTATTTACTTATCATATTACTAAAAAGTTTATATAATAATTCATTACATTTATAAAGCAATTTTCTTTACACTCAAAGCGCTTTACACATTTTTGGGGGGAGTCTCAGCTTTCCCATGTGGTCTCCCATCAGGTACTGACTACCTAGCTTCAGTGGGTGACTATATACAGTATACAGAGATAGGCAAAATTACATTGGAATGTATTTTAAAATAAAATACGAAATACCTCAATTTTACATGTATCAAAATAAACGGTAACACTTTATTTCGATGGTCCATTTAAGTATTTGTAGACTGTCTACTTAACTGTTGATACAGACATTCAACAGACATTTAACTGACTATAAGAAACTTTTCAAGTACATGTCAACTTACACTAACCCTAACCCTAACCCCAACCTAACAGTCTACTTATAATCTAATGAGAATTAGTTGCAATGTAACTTAAATAAAAAAAAAAAGTGTGACCAAATAAACTACAAAATACAGCGGCCACAAATGTATCAAAATAAAATACGGTATTTTGTATTTTGAAAATACAAAAAAATGCTTTTCCAAGGAAGCATGACATTTATTCGCAAACCTTCCATCAATAGGCATATTTGATCAGTCCCCTCACCATTACACTGACGTAGTGAAGTCAACAGTGTTTGACAGCAACACGGTTTCTCTGAGCAAGTTTAAGTCAGCTTCTCTGCCAACCCATTCACCCATGAGGAGGTATTCATAAACATTTATTTCTCTAACATTTTAGTAGCTAGTAACTAGTAACTAGTCTTCCAACTTGCTTGTACAAATTTCATACAGAAAGTCCTGTCTTTAAGATGATCTCTTAAATTACTGTAAAAACTCTGTAATGCAGATAATGAGTTGGAATAGAAACTATATCGCTTCATTGTGTTCCATCCATTGGGTGGCCCGTAAAATTGTTACCATCTCTTACCGTCTCATATTTCAAATGGGTGATATATTTATTCATTTATTCATCTCAGGGAAAACGATGCAAACTCCACACAAAAATGCCAACTAGCCCAGTTGGGACTTGAACCAGTGACGTTCTTGCTGTGAAGCCACTGTGCTAACCACTGAGCCACTGTGCCACTAGGGTGGTATATGAAAAGGTTATTTAATTTTTATATACATTTAGAATGTTTTTTGCACTTGAATTAAATGTAAAAACATTTAATGTAAAAATAAAAAAACGATTTCTGAAAACTACTAAAATCTTCAGTTCATTTGCATAAATGTTTTTGCAATTGTACTCTTCAACACAAAACGTGATATCTCTAAAAATGTTATCAGTTTATGCATGTAATAATAAACTGCATGCAATAAACTCTTCACAGACAGACATCTTTCCTCTTCATTAACTATAAAATGCTGTTATAAATACATTTTTCATTGTTTGTTTATGATAATGAAACTAATGGAACCTTATTTTAAAGTGTTACCCAGTATAATATCTGGATAAAAAACAAACAAACAAACAAACAAACAAACAAACAAAAAAAAATAGTATAAATGTTATTGCACTTATAATAACTACAGCTAAATGCATTGTCGTGGGATTGCTTAACCGTTTTGGAACTCTGCTTTTTTGTCAGTCTCTTTTTATTATTTTGGCTCACTGGGCCAAACTCGAATGAGGAATGATTGTGTAATATTCAAATGATACTACTGGGTGGATTGTGCCCAACTATCAGCACTCGCATTTTCAGAGAGTGCCACATTAAGGTAACAAATATGCATATATCTCTTGCCAAAGTGTGAGTGAGTCCGCAGCAGGGACATTTGGTTAGAGATGATGTATATGTGCTGTCAGTGAGACATGCCCTCAAGCGTGTAAACAGTGCAGATAAAGAATGAATTACCTTTACGAGCGATTCGAATGCAGTTGATCCTTGTCTCCTGAGAATAAAACAGAGAGTGGATGTAAGTTATCAGGGCTATCTAAGGGTTAGAGGATAGAATGTGTGATTTATTGAAAAACTCTGACAAAAATCCCACAGGCAGTCAAGAATAAATAGAAACGCCGACTTTGATGACATTTACTAGCAAATGAATAAGAACATCAGTTGGACATAAAGGTTTGGTTCAAAAACTAGCTGTTGTGCTGTCTGCGGTGTGCTTATGGTGCCTCATAAGTCATCATCCTCAATCAAATGAAAGATCATAACTGACAAATTTGAATTGATTTCCATCAACAGCGTACAAACAGCTACAGTATCTTGCACAAAACAGATGCACTGTGAAACATCTTTCTTTACTTATTTATCTAAAAATTGAACCATAGGAAACTTTACAAACTTTAGGAAAAAAAGAAAAAAAAAAACATTATGCTCCATTTTACATTTTTAAACATTAAAGGAATGCTACTTTTGAATGTTTTCCAACCAATTTGAAACAAGTTGCAAGTAATTTAATAAAGTTAAAATGTTTCTAAACTAAAATCTAAAACTAAACTAAACTAAAATCAGAAGAAAAAAAAATATGTTAGAATTGAAAATAATGTACATATTTGCACACAGTGGGGGAAATAAGTATTACTAATTCGTCATGTTTTTTTTCTTCTTTTTTTACTGGGAGACATATTTTTAAAGGAGCTGTTGAAATGGAATTAGACCAGGTTTGGTAAAATCCCAAACAATACCAATATAAAAACTGTTTGCGTAATAACAATGGAATGACACAAGGTAGAGTACTGAAATATATTTAATACTTTATATAAAAGGCTTTTTTGGTCATGGCAGCTTAAAGACACCTCTCATATGGAGAATTAACTTACATGCATTGCTCAGAGTGTAAACATTTTTATGGTTCTGTGGGTCTCGTGGATCAAATCTGATCTTTATGTTCTATTGAATTCAAGTCAGGTGATTGACTGGGCCATTCTACAGCTTGATTTTCTATCTCTGAAACCATTTGAGAGTTTCCTTGGCTGTGTTTTGGATCATTGTCTTGCTGAAATGTCCACCTTGATTTCATCTTCATCATCCTGCTAATGTGATGAACAGTGACGAAGGGCAGAGGATTGCTTTCTAACTCCTGAGACATTTCGGCTGCTGTCTGGGTTTTCACTGCCTTTCTACACCTCCCTTTCTTCATGTGTTTAGTGCTTTTTTCCAGTGCCATTTCATTTTATTACACATTTGCAAACTATTTAGTTATATTTTCCTTGAATAGATGGATTTTCTTTTGGTTGCTACCAACATCCGGTAAAAAACATATGTTGTCTGAGAAAAATGGTGATGTCTTCAATACGTATTTTCACCGCTACATACATACACATTTGTTTGTGTTGACATTTGCGTTTTCTCTACAAAGAATTTGTGACAATTTTGGCAACTGTTTGTAAAAGCGTTCATGTCTAGAGTTTGCACATTGGAACAGTTTATCTCTATCTCTCTCAGACACACAGGGTAAGATACAGAGACATTATCAAATTAAGATATACAGGTGCAAATTGTGGCTTTATGTGGCAATTATGCAAATTCATCTACCTAGATTGAAGTCAAGACCTTTCTCACCTAAACTGCCAGTAAATTGCCTTTTAAATTGAAAATCAGCTTCCAGTTGCTTTCTCTTCTCTTTTACTGGGGCAGATGTGACATATTTACCACTATATTTTAAAATGTCATTAAAACATATGTTCCGCAGTCCCCAGACGAGCTTGTGGGTGGCACCGAGGGAGAGCGTTGAAATTAATTGCTGTCAGATGATATATGATATGAAATAATATGCAGGTCACGCTCAACACTGTTTTACAAGTGGCTGTTAACAGCGGTAATGCCCAGCAATTTCCCACGATTCAATATGGTCAATATTCCGATTAAAAATGTGTCTGTCTGACGCACCTACAAATGTGATTGACTCTTATGTGTCCGTGGGAATGTGAAGAGGAGGAGTGCACGGCCACTGCATCCATAATTCACTGATGAAAATGTCAGTGGAGATTGTTAGTGCAAAAAATTAAAGTGCTAGGCTGTGTTGCTGTGGGCTTGTTCAAAGGATGTCGCTATATGTTCTAAAAGATTTGTGTGTGTGTGTCTGTGTGTCCGTGTGTGTTTTTTTTTCTTTTTTTAGATGCCTCCTTTGCTGAATGGCTATGGGTTGATAATTGCGCAAGAGTTAACCCTGGGTCATTGTAAACCAAGGTGAATAGAATTACCTAGGGTTAAGAATTAATCTTGAGTATTCATAAACTGGCATTTCACACTGTATGTTCATAAACCCTTGGGTAGCATACAGCACAGTGCATATTTGCATAACAGCATCTAACGTTGCACATATATTCCTGACTGCTATCAAGTTTTTTTTCTTCTTTTTTTGCAGACATAAGAATAAAGCATCTCTACTCCAACTGACCAATTTTCATCACTATTATTTGATTGTATTCTCCTCAAAGGACTTTTTAAATCAGGCCAATCTTACAAGAAATGTATTCATTTATTTTCCTTTGACTTAGTCCCTTTCTATTCAATTCATCAGGGGTAGCCACAGCAGAATTAACCGCCAACTTATCCAGCATATGTTTTACGCAGCGGATGCCCTTCCAGCCGCAACCCAGTATCGGGTAGTATCTTACAGGAAAATAAATCTAAATAATGAACTATTTCATCTATTAAAAATAAATAAAATAAAATAAAATAAAATAATTCTGCTTCTGAATCTTCCCTTACTGTGAGTTAAAACTATGCTTACTGTACATGATAACAAAGGGTTGAAAGCAGAGTTTAAAACCCCTCCTCAGCAATTTAAAAAATTAGTAAAATGGGATATCTTGCCAAGTACTGTTTATAATTTCCCCAGGGTTTAATCCTGGGTATTCAAATTTAAAGTTGAAGTTTCACTCTTTATCCTACATTCCTAAACTCTGACCTTATGTACATATCTGTGATGTCAATGTCAAAGAAGAATGCAGCAAGAAAACACTTGACATTAAGTTTCAGTGCACATCCTCATAATATATATTGCAGGCTGCTATTTAAGTTTTTCTCGAACGGACTATAATTAAAGAAGATGTCCTTACAATCTATACATTTTCAGTCATAGATTGACATATGTTTCATTGCAAATGTAAAATTCAAAAACATTGGTAAGACTTTTTTTGATGGTCCCTATTGCACATTTTGTTGACTAAAAGTTACATTGCAACTACATGCCAACTACTTCTCATTTGAGTATTAGTAGACTGCTTAATATCTGCTGATACTGCTCCTTCGACAGACATTTAACTTACTATAAGAAACTTTGCAAGTACATGTCAACTTACACTAACCCTAACCACAACCAAACAGTACTTACAATCTAATGAGAGTTAGTTGGCATGTAGATGCAATGTAACTTAAATTCAACAAAATATGTTAAAGGGACTGTCAAAATACAGTGATGCCAAAACATTTACACAATGTGATTTATTTACTTATTAATTTGACAGACCAATACAAGTGAATGTGTTTGCTAAGCATCTAACAGTAACTTTCTATCACAACATTTTACACCGCAGATGTCAGTCAATGCAGTGCAGCGTTTGAAACCAACAAGTGGTGCAATCCCTGGTCCAAACAAAGTGTGAAATGTGTTTAGAGCAATAATAACCTAGGGATAAGAGCAATGTGAAAAGCCTTATTCAAATCTGCAGTACAGTGCAATAGGAGTCATTTAATGAAGTTTAAAACTTATTAGGGGGATTAGAGCTTTAGAAGAATTGTACTAAAGCTTGCGTGTCCTACTAATAATTTATGTTTCATTCCAAAATATATTTGTCTATTCTAAAACCCCAGCCCATGTGCTTATTGAGCTGCAGTAAGCCACTTTAGTCAGAGTAATTACTGTTTAAATTCAGGGCAAGTCTAATAGAGTGAACCTGCACCTAATTATCAGGAATAATTGTCAAAATAATAAGCACCAGCACAGCTGAGCATTCAGCGCCGCTCATGTTAAAAAGATTTATTTAGACTGATTGAGATGGAAATGTGTGTGGGTCAGATAAACAATAACCTGAACGAATTTGACGCATCTTGTGCTAGAATAAACTCACTTTGAGCCGTGAGTGTCAGACAGCGTTGAGTGGTTGACGCTGCTGTTTGTGACCTATTATGTATTCATTACTTCCCATTAGAGGAGGGATTTTCAACACAAACCTATTACTGGGTACAATGGTACCTTTGTTTTGTTTGTAACCATGAGACAGCAAGCCAACATGAGTCAAAAAGAGTGTGCATGTCTTGTTCTCTAAATCTATAACCCCCCTTCTTTTCCTTCAGGGACACTACAGAGTAATTTCTATGACAAGGAGACAGAATACAACTCCACAGGCCTCATTAAAATGACAATTGATGATCAAATGCTTCTCTCTACAGCACAGTGAGAACTTTCATGTGCCGCAGTCTCGATCTCTGCATATCACCTCGATACATCAGACCACAAGCACTACAGCTAAATAAGCAGCATCGTAATAGCTGTAAATAGGGTGCTATGTTGTTTTCAAATGATTCATGTCCTTAAATAGCTTTCTGCGGTTGCTACAGAAGCTGATTATATCTTCGGTGGTAGTTATTCAATGTCATTTATTACTTAACCATACATTATTTATTGCTGTGTATAATTTCCTTGTCTCCCGTCTTTTTCCCAATTCTTCACCCATCAACAAAGCTACATGAAAGTGAAGGACGGGATTTAGTGCTTTAAGAAAGGATGAACAAGAACTAGTTGGACTTATGCCAGCGCTAAGCCTAAAGCAACCAGTTGGAGGGCCACCTTTATGCAGAGCTTCCACTGCATTCACATCATGTCTTAATGTTGCGAACCATAAATTCAATATGGCAACATGTTGGTATTCAGTTCAGAATATTCACCCAAAACTGAAACATCCATCATCATTTAATTCTGATTTGCTTTTTTGTTCAACAGAAAAAAGTAACTTGTTTGAATAGCAAATTTCCTTGAGTAAATAGCTAGTAAATGTCAAATTTTGGGTGAACTATCCCTTTAATGTGCTTTAAATGGTAAAACTACCAACTCCTAAATCTGAAGCATTCAGATTGCTTAATGTTACAAGTGCCACGAGTCACAGCTTATAGACCGTTTGCCGTATGCAAGTTGTAATTATGATTTATACATGGATGTGAACTCTTTACAAGCTAGTATGTTACAATTACATTAATTACAACATTTCATGAGCAAACATGTTGACCTTATTCTCTGTGTATGAGCGGGTGCAGCCATTTGAATCTTTTTTGCTCGAGACTTTCAGTCTTATTCACTTTCATTCATTTTTAAACCGTAAAACCAGCTCGTTTTGCTGCTTGATGTTGCAAACTGATATTTTGTTTTTATATAATTCTATTTTATATTCTATTTTATATAATTCTATTTTGTCTGCATAGTCATGCAAACACTTGTTTTTAGAGCGAGTAGTTTGACCGTTTTCTGCCGTTTATTATATTCCTAGTCATTTCTCCCATAGGTGACTGAATCGGGAGTTCTAAAACAATCGTAAATACGAGCGCACTTTCGCATTGAAGAATAAAGTCAATAGCTGTAGTCCTAAGCACACTTGAACCAGCTAGTCAAGCTTTTCAGGATTACAGGGACATTCCAGGCAGGTATGGTTCAACTCTGCAGGATAGTGACCCTCTAGAAGAGGAATTGGACACTTTTGTTAACATTTAGTTATTTACATTTATATTTAGTCATTAACAGACACTTTTGTCCAAAGTGACTTACAAATGAGGCATACAGTGATTCAAAATAAAGAGGCAATACAAACAAGAAGTCCTACTTGTACAAAGAAACTGTTAGCCCTTAGAGAAGTAAGAGCAAGAGTAAAGCCTGGTTTATACTCGACGCGTCCGCTAGTTCGCTTGAGTGCGCGCGGCAAATATGATGTCATCGCGGAGTTTCCGGATGTTTGCTTTGGGTGCGCGCGACATGGTTTCGGCTGGCGGAGCGCAGGGGATTTTTTGAGACTCTGCGAACAGCGCGGGCCGCGTCTGATTTGAGTTGAATATGAAGCACTTTGAAGAGATTTTGTCTGAAACAGGTACAAATGTACAGACATATTCATGATCAGTGATCATAGAGATAACCAGATGATCAATAATTCTTGGCTAGAAATTGCAACAGCAGTGGGAAACAAGGAAAGTTTAAGTTAAAAGGTTTAGAAAACCTGAGGGATGAGTTTATTAAAGCCAAAAGAGGCCAGTGGAGACACAGGTACACCATTACAGAATAGTTTTTCCATCAGTCATAGGTTTAACACTGATGGATATTACAATTGAATTTAAAACAATTGAATAGTAACAAAACTATAATGAAGTAACAAATAATTTATTTGATAACTGGACAGGAATATTTGAACCTGTCGATTTACAACATGATGCCGTTTTTCTAGGCTTTATGGTGAGGAATGTTGGATTATTGTTGCCTTTTTAGCATAAGTAGAGGACAGAAACTAGCCAGACAGTAATGTGTGAATTGTGGAGCAGCTAAATAAAAAAAAACAAAAACATCTGTATTATTTAGTGAGTGTACTTTTTGCTTTTATTCTTGCCATAATAAAAATATATATTTGTTGAGGAACCCGAGTTCTGTTGTCATTAATATTTTAATACACTTTAATAGATAAAACTGTCCGAGATATGAACAGAAGCAAGTGGTGCATCAAAGTTTGATTAAAAAAAATCTTGAACGGTTACAAAAATCATTATAATCATTAAAATAATTCATAAAAATAATAAAAATATCAAGTTTAATAAACATCTATAGAGTGGAGGAGCTATGACGTCACCTTGTAGGCCAATCGGCTGCTAGCATAAAACTGGTTCCCTCGATAAAATCTCCATAGGATTTTCCCATAGGCTTTTTTGAAGTTTGCAAATAATAAGGTCTGTGTTCAAACACTGTTCATTACACTTACACGTTTTGTCCAGCCAGATAATACTCACATGACAATACAACTTTTAGCACTTTTGGGTCGTAAATGCAAATGCAAGAACTGAAAAGCTAACAATAGGCTATAAACGGACTACAGCTTTCGTGGCACTCGCCTGTGACGTCAGCACCACCCTGCTACGAACAACTCTTCTAGCTTATTTTTTTTAAAATATGGTCAATCACAATGGTTAAATCTCTTGGTTTATTATATTATAACCCATGCTATAAATTATAAACAAATAAATACGCAAAAACACATAGACATATGTGCCTTTTGGAGAGTTTTTACGTGGGAAATACATGTTGTTTTGCTTTACGGTTGTTGTAAAAGGTTTAAAACTGTATGTATAAATGTGCCTATATAGTATCATGATAAGACATTTAAATAAATGTATCGCATACAGCCCGCTTACCTTAGTAATACACGACAGAAATGAGGTGTGAGGGACAGCTCTATCAAATACCTACTAAGTTCCATCATGGACACAGAACAACATTCAATATTTTTTTTTGTCACAAAGTACAGCAAAAAGCAGCTCATACAGTCACATATGCTGTACATTTGGAGGAGGAGTGTATGACAGAGCTAAATGTGTTCAGATGAAGAAAAAATGACGAAAAATCCTTTGATCGCGTTAAAATAATAGCTCACATGTATGTATTTTTTACACATTTATTCACACATTTGCATTACTTGAGAGCAGAAAAGAGACAGATTGCACTGGTCAGCAGTAAGTTATCGTCATAATGTCGTTTAATTAAAATAAATTATCAACACATTAATCTATTCTGGTAGTCTTTACAAGTGAAGGCATTATCTACACACAATATGAATTCCCAATTAGAAAAATACTAGTACAAACTATAAAATACTATTCATGTAAATACTTAAATAACAGTCAAATCCTAATGCCCAATGCAAGCAGGCTGCGCTCCAGAGCAGTGCAGCTGGATGATGTATAATGTCTCCGACACCGCCTGTAGTCCCGTTTAGCAACTTGATAGCAACCGTCTTTTAAAAGAAGCATAACCGAATAAAAAAATCAAAAGTGTGGTGTAACTGATGTGTTTTATGTGGTAGAATAACATGTGAAAGTATATCGAGTTTGTGTTTTCCATGAACCTTACTTAAGCGATTTAACTGAAATCCCATTCAAAAAACCCATTGACTTTTGGACGAGGGAACAGGAACTGCTAAAATGCTATATCGCTTCCTGGTTTTTGCATACAAATTGATGTCATAGTTCCTCCACTCAATAATGTTAATGTTATGAGGTAGTTCCTGAAACTTTCTTCTTCTCTGTTTTTCTGTTTGACTTTACGGTCAGTTTCATTTGACCGCCCCCTGTTGCTTTAAAGAATATCACAATGGCGAACGCGGCGAGTATGAAAGCCTCGGCACCAGACGATGTATACGACGATGCGGCACCAGACGAAAGTATAAATCCAGCTTAAGAAGGGCAGGTTTTGTTTTGTTTTGTTCAAGTGTTCGCAGAAGAGATGGGTTTCGCCAGATAGCATTCAAACTAAGATTTTTTTGGGACCACGCTACAGATGAAGGGGTATGAGAAATTTTGCTCAATGCACCAGCTATAGATGAAGCATGGTTGCCCAAGAAAGCAAGGAGACATGAAAATGAAAATAAATAAATGAATAAATGAGTGAATAAATTAATAAATGAATGAACGAATGAACGAATGAACAAACGAACGAACGAACGAACGAACGAACAAATAAATAAATAAATAAATAAATAAATAAATAAATAAATAAATAAATAAATAAATAAATAAATAAATAAGCTTCTGTATCATTAAATTCATAAAGGTGTTCATATTTACCAGTTATAGTCCTCAAAGATTTTTTATTTTTTTTAATTGTCTTATTTCCCTATAATAACCTGCATAATAATCCTACTGCATATTTTCAGTTCAAATATTAACACTAACACTAGTTTCATCATGAGCAAGTAAAAAAGCTGTGAAAGAATGCTGAGGATCCTGAGCATCCTGAGTGTTGCCTTTCAAGATTTCAAGAGCTGAACAGATCTGAAGAAGATCTTGTAAAAAGAATACTAAAAAAGAAAGGGAAGCTGCCATATTGGACTTGTAAAGCTCAATCAAAACGAACTGAGATTCTTTACCTCTTTCAACTCATAAAATGAACTAACCAAAAGGTTATGACACTTACAAGATTCACATGAAATGCATCTTGTCAAAGAGTCAACATCTAACAGAAAAAGAATGTTTTTGCACTCCTATTCAGTATAAGCTAACAAATGGTCAGCAATTGTTGGGAGATGTCATAGGGTTATTGCAATGAATGCATATGAAGTTCTTGATGTGGCAATGAAAGTGAAGCAACTGGAAGACAATTTCATTTGTAAAATTAACCTTTTACAGTTTTTTTCCAACTGCTTACACACAAAATCCTTTCTTGTCACACAATTTCTGAAACCTCTCACTCAAAATGCAAAACTACACAGCAAATCTCCAAAACCAGAAGCTGTTTCTCAGTCTTAAACTCAGTTTTCCTAACACACTAAAATCTAAGAGGAAATTACTCAAAATGATACACTTATTCACACGGTCGCACAAACATACTCCTCACATGTGCAAACTAATTTCTTAACTGATCACTAACCAATTACTGCTTTACTCTAGTATAGATCAATGGTCACCATTGGGCTGTTCTGGCCCCCAAAAAAGTTAAAAAAAAAATATATATATATATATATATATAAAACGGCCACCCATCCACAGTTTGTAGTTTTGTACCTACCCCCATATTCACATTTTCTAAATCCCAAATTTTAAATTCCTCTAAAAAAAAAAGATGAATACTTCTCAGCCTAGTGCTTTAAAGTATATGATGGCCAATCCTACGCCTGCATGATGCTTTGTCCAGGCAATGGATGCTTTTACCCCCCGAGGAGACACTTTTTTTCATGATAGTAAATGTTTGGATATAGGATCTATACACTGTTGTTCTAAATCTAAAGCTCTTTGCTCTTTCATACACTCAAAAAAATAACTCATTGGATGAACTCAATTTAATTGAGGGCAGGATTTCTATCCAATAAATTTGTTTAGCCCCAACTAAAAAAAAAATATTTACACAATAAAATGCAGTTGAGTTGGTCCAACATGATTTTATCAATTAAAAGTTTAAATACAATTGTAATTTTATTTAACTTAAACTCAAAGTTCTGATAATATCATGCATGTCTATTACGTGTCGTACCTTTCAAAGTCTCTTAGTTTTATTTGATGTTATCCTAAATAAAATAAAAGCCATTTTAAGCATATTTAATGCGTTACATATTCAGTTGATTGAGACTGATCTCAGAAGTAATTTTAGGGCAGTTATTGCTCACTGAGCAAAGAAACAATCTGCATTTTTGGTAATTAAGCTGCCAACACCCCAAAGCATGGGGTCTTTTGCAAGATGGTAATCTCAAAACTTAAAGCATTACCTAAAAAAAAAAAATTCTAAATCTTCAAACTAAACTGAAGATTAAAGTCTAACAAGTCTTTCTATTAACTTTAACCTCCTAAGATGATTTTTATTGTCAACGTTTGCCTCTCTTAATTCAATCCCACGCAAAGCATGCTGGGATCTACAAATCCCCAAACCAGGTAGTTAGACCATCACAATTTTTCATGTTGTCTTAACATATATTGTTTAAGTTAACTTAATGGGTTACAAATTTAAGTGGAGTGAACGTAAAACAAATAAATTGGCCAAAGAAATTACAAGAATTGTGTTGCTTCAGCTCATTTTAAATAAATAGTTTGAACAAGCAGCAGTGATCATTATTTTGAGTGTAGGCTTTTATCTGCATTTGTCTAGAATGTTCTACACAGTGACAGTAATCTGCTGAGATTGGGAACGGAACTGTAAACCCCAATGACACGAAGAAACAGAAAATATTAATTAGGCCAAACATTACCGCTGCATACTGTAGCATACATCAAAACCATAAACATAATAGATGTAAAAATGTAAAGCATATGTATAGCAAAAATATATTCTCCAGAATAAAGTAAATACGGGTCTTGGGGAAAAAAGTGTCCTGACACACAAGTGTTGGCCATCATACACTTTACAGAACCAGGCTGAGAAGAACTCCTCTATTGTTTTCTGTATATATTCTTTTGTAGATGGTTAACTTGTGCACTTTAAAAATATTTCTGTACTTTTTTACCTTTTTTTTTTTTTTAATTACACAACCTCAAAGAAAAAGTCATGAACTGCAGCCCTAAAACTGTAAAACTGCTTGATAAGTGACTGAAAAATGGCCAAGGCCTAAAGCAGCATCGCAATGGCAAAACATGATTTTTCCTCCACCGTCTTTCACATTTTATAAAAGATTTTGTTGTTGTCCTTTGACCTGCACTTTGCTGCCCACAGAACGTATTACCAGAATCTTTTATGAACATCCAGATGGTCCATGACAATTGTAAGACATGTTTTGATATGTGTTTAATATCAGATATTTAATATATGGTTTCTTTTGTGTGTTTCCTTCATTTTATTCTGTTTGAATAGATTTCTGGAGGTCTTTTGCTGTTATCCTTGGGTTCTTCTAGCTCTTTCATGACCATCTGTTGTGTTTTCACAGTGACCTTTGTATGCATACTTCAAGGGAGAGTAGTACAGTGTAGAAACAAATTGTCCAAGAAGAGGTATCATACTGTGGATTCATCAACAAATAACCCTATTCTTTTTAAACGTTTGCACCTTTGATCTGTTTTCAATCTCTAATGTGGTCATGTGGTATATTTAATCTCTAACCACAGTTGTGTGATTTTTCTTTAAAGGGCAATTCACCATCTTGTTAATTGACTTTCAAAAGCATTTGGAGAGGTTACAATGCAAAGCATCCCAGCATCCCTGTCAATGATCATTTAATTTCATCAATACTTTAAGGATGTCACATTTGGCGAGAAATCAAACGACTCACAAAGGGTGCACTAACTTATTACTGCATCTGTTTTTGAGTGCTGATTGGACATTTATATGCAAGAAATAATTGACTCAGGTCAATGAATTCTTAGAATACAGTTTTATGCACTAACGAGCTAGTGAATTATTTATTTTATTAATTATTTATTGTTTCTAGTCCAAATATCTAAAAATTCTTAAATCAAGAAGCATTTATTGGACAAATGAAAATTATTGTTTTGCTTTTTAAAAAAAAAACAAGATTTCAAGACAAGTTTCTTCTTAAAGCAAGCAAAAACAAATCTGTCAATGAGGTAATCAAAATAATTGTTTTATTATTATTATATTTAACAAATTAATTTTGCTTACCAAACTGGTAGATTATTTAGATTGTTTTAATAAAAAACAATAATAAAAAAAAACTCGCCCAAAAAACAAACCAAACAACTTCTAGTATAAGATGTGATCACTCACCCCTCTGAAGTTACTGGAGGCCTGGAAGTAGATGAGATAGTTCTTGCTAGGATCCAGAGGTGTGTTCCAGTAGCCGCTGTAGGTGTGATTGTCCCCCACAGTGAACGGCGTAGCCTCGGGCAAGCTGCTAGGCGAGAGTTCAGCGGTGTAGTAATGAGGTGGTGTACCACCTGTCCCTCCGGAAGCCTCCCCATGGGAGGAAGAAGCGGGGAAACACTCCATGTGACCCAATTCCCTCCGCCTCACCTGTCTGGACCCATCCTCTTCTACCACAACCACATGATAGGTGCTGTACAGGAAGATAGAACAGTTCTGAGACATTAACCAGCACTGGATTGCAATTTGCTGATTACATCAATGTGAAAAAGTACTAGTTAATTAGTTAATTACATGTACTTATATAGTTAGGGTTAGAATGTGGGTTAGGTTTAGGGCCCTAACAAAGTATACATTAATGTAAAGCTTTTTTATTCAACTTAGATATATTTATACATTTATTTTGCAAACCATTGTGCATACAATTTCTGTATATTTCTGCTTTTTATTATATTTAATTTAACTATATTTTATAAATATTATAAATTTGTTTTACAGAATACAAATTAAATAGTATGACATCATATACAGTACAAGCTGATATCAGCTTTATCAGTCTTCGTCCACTTTGCTCTTTGTTGTATTGCAAATAACAATCAATAAACAAACAAACAAACAAACAAACAAACAAATAAATAAATGAATAAATAAATAAATAAATAAATAAATAAATAAATAAATAAATAAATAAATAAATAAATAAACAAACAAACAGTACACCAATAAGTCCTTTAAGTATGTGTTTTATGGTAATATACTATAGTATAGTATAGTATAGTATAGTATAGTATAGTATAGTATAGTA
>CAIGQQ010015483.1:1302446-1324280 GCA_903798035.1 Danio albolineatus | reverse complement strand
TTTTTGTCTGTGTTTTGACCTCTGCCTTGTACATTGATTATTCCTGCCTGCCGCCTGTCTTGTGAATCCTTGCCTGTTGTTTGACCACGATTTTTGGATTGCCCCTTTGTTTTTGCCATACCGCTGTTATAAATAAATATTCTGCACTTGGATCCTTGCCTCCGTTGCCTCCGTCAGCTCACACGTGACAACAACGACATGAAATGTTAAACAGAGTAGCCAGATAATTTAACTTTAACTTTTTTTTCTGTTTTATACAGTACATGTAAAGCACAACTGCATTTACAACAATTAATTCAAATACATAAGCATATAATATCTCTTTCAATTCCAAACTCTGCATTCATATAAACTACACATAACATTGTAAGTAAATAAAATTTTAAACACCTAATTGCGAATTTTAAAAATCTAAAGTAAAAAAAATGTTAATTATGCTTTTTCAATAATTAATTTCAATAACACGGCCATTCAAACCATGCTATGGTGAACAGATATAGTCACTTGATCAGATCTGTGCTATAAGACTTGCAGTGCAAACTTTCCATGAAATTTTTTCTTTTCTTTTCTTTTTTTCTTTTTCTTTTTCTACTGAGTTGTTTTTCATCATCTCAATGGAAGTTCTAAAAAAGCATGGCTTTTACAAAGCTGTTGATATGGCTACACTGTTCTTTCAGTCTGTGATTCACATAAACCTTCAAAGCCTTAAAAGCTTCCTTTATTTATTTATTTATTTACTTTAAAACAAGAATTCATCTTGTCAACATCCAAGTGCGTTTTCAGTGTGTTTCTGGCAATTGAGGTATTTATTTATATTTTAATATTTTTCCAGAACATTCCAAATTTTCAATTCCAAATCTTGCTCATGTCATCGGTTAATATTCATCAATTATAATTCTGGAGCTGAGTTTGAATATAAAGCAATTTTTCACTAATTTAGTGCACAGTCTTTGAAAGTGTTTTTTACTCCATTAAAATTGACAATCATGCAGAAAAGAGCTGATTTGCATAGCAATTATGACATGGAACATGATTTTATATATCATTAAAACATTTCTTTGAATACAGCTGAGTAGTTTCATATTTAAGATTCATATCTTTCTTCTGATGCTACTGAAAATATAATCAATGCTATAAACAAAGAAACCTCAGAAGAGAAGAAAAAGAAAAGGATATTAAAAATGAGATTACAAAGGATGACAAACAATTTGTCTGAAGACTCAATGCAAATTTCATTCCACTCAACATTAAATGAGGGCTAATTCGAATATAAGCAGTATCTGGTTTGGGAGAAGATTGTTTGTTTTGTTTGAGACTGTATTAATGAATCAGATTTATGAATGCATTTGACAGACACTTTTATCCAAAGCAACATAATCTGTATTAAAGATGCAAACATGGTCATTTAATTCATGTATTGTGTTATATATTTGTTTTGACTCGCACCATGCTCTACTGTTTGAACTACATGAAAACATGACTGATGAATGGTAAATGGACTGCAAGTCTCAGTAATCCAATTACTGCCTGCAGAGAACTCTAATAAATGATTACCAAAGCTTAAAATGTATTTTATGTATCTGTACAGTATATGACATTAGAAGACATGGAATGTAGTGGCAAAGTTACACTTATTCTTCAGATACACCTTTTTGACTGCTCATCAAAGCAAATATCTAATCAGCCAATCACATGGCAGCTACTCAAGGGTATCTGCTAAATTATTATGTGTGCAGGACTCTTATTTTGAAAAAGGGAGGCAGCCATGCATGGCCACGGAACTTCTGATTTGTTCACTGTCCATCAAAATGAAAATATACAGATTAGAAGTTCATTCAATGCCACCTGTTGAATGTTTAAATATACAGTGACCAGCATAAATGAGTACACCCCTGAAATATCTCTCGTTTAAATTAATATTTTCTATAGAATGCTATGCATTGAGATATTTGTGCTGTGTTGTGTACATACATTACATTAGTCGGTACCAAAATAAAAACTGGAGTTGGATCTAACAAAATACCTTCAGATCATGATGCAAAAAAAAAGTACTCCCAAATGAATGTACTAGGGGGAAAAAATAAAATTTTAATAAAAAAAAAAATAATAATAAAAAATTAAGAGAACCATCATTTAAATGTATTATCTTGCTATTCCTAAAGATGTCAGGTGACAAAACTTTTATTTTAGGGGCAGCTCAGTGGCTAGCACCTCACAGCAAGAAGGTGGCTGGTTCAAACCCTAGTATTAATATGTGAGAAATGGATAAAAATATTTATTTTCAAAGGACGTACACACTTATGCTTTGTACCATATCTTTAGTTAGTTTAATGTGTACTGTAAAATTTGCCACATGTTTGTGATAAAGCAAAGGTCCAATTCCCATGGTTGGAAACAAACCTGTAAAGCTATTTCTAGAGAATTTTTGCACTTACCTTCGCCACATATCTTTTATTTAGATTTCAGAGAACAATAAACATAATTCAGACAATGCATTTTACTGCACATTTAATATTTCAGAAAAATATATTTTGGGATAAATACATCTAGTGGGACTTTCATAACTATAGCTAATGGGACTTTGCATTTGTAGTGTTTTTAGACAAAGGTCTGAAAGAAAAAATAAAGTTCTGTTGGCAAAAATGTCTTGTTTATGCCGGAGGTCAGAGGATAATGGCCTAAGTGCTTCGAACTGATAAAAAGCTAACACTAACTGAAATACCACCTATGAACAATGGAAGTCTGCAGAAGACATTAAACCTTTGAAGCAAATGAGCTAAAGCAACAAAATACCACACCGTGTATCACTCCTGTCAGGAGTATGGCTACAGATCATACAGGCTTACAGAATTTGGATAAAACAAAAGACTAGAAAAGTGGAAAAATATTACTTGACCTCATGAGTCTCAATTGGCAAAAATAAACAACATGAAACCATGGGTCCATTCATTGTACAGTATATGAATGGTGCATGTGGTGGTGGTGTTTACTAAAGTACACAAGTACTGTTGCTGACTGTGTCTATTTCTTGAATACAGAGCATCCCCCTCACAATGGTTACCTAAGGCAAAAAAGTAAAAAACAAATAAATGCTATGCCACCTCAAACTAGCTTCTTGAAATGTGACAATGAGTTCACTATAATCGAACCAGCTCTCAATTAAATTATTTAATTAACTTAATTTTATTCATTCTTTCATTCATTCATTTTCTTTTCAGCTTAGTCCCTGTATTGATCTGGGGTCGCCACAGTGGAATGAACAACTTATCCAGTATATGTCTTATGCAGCAGATGCCCTTCCAACTGCAACCCATCACTGGGAAACACCCATACACACTCATTCACACACATACACTATGGGCAATTTAGCTTACCCAAATCACCTAAACCACATGCCTTATGAGCCATTTCTAAAGGCAAAATGGGGTTCATCACAATTGCATGGTGTATCAATGACGTCATGTTTTACGAAGCTTATTTTACTTTTGTAGCCTTTTGAATGCTCATTTTAAATAAAGTAATTGTAAGGAATAATAACCACTATATCATTAAAACATAACATAATTAAACTGAGAATTTTCATGTTTCTGATTATTTATTTTATAAAAGACATATTTTTAAAGGTGATGATTTAAATAGGTCAGTTTTAATTTGTTGTAGCTCCGATACTGTACAACTAATCTGCCAAAATGTCACCCCCAGTTTGCAGAGAAACTTTAAGACCCCACAATTATCATTTTTAGAAATTATAAACAGTTTGTTTGGAAACTACTTTTTATTAAAACACTAATGCAGCAAACCCACCACTGCGAAACCATTACCAAATCCATCAACAAAGTTCCATCCATTATCAAAAACTAACAGCACAGAGAACAGAGTTCAGCCAACAACTAACAGCACAGCGATCATAAAGCTACACGCATCAACCTCAAACGAGCACTGAGTGTAGGCAGAAGCTTACATGTGTATTTGCTGACAGCTGAGGTAATTGAAGAGGGAAGAGGCAGTGAATATTACCAGACTGAAGCACTTAAACACAATTGGCCCATCCGACAGCTTCTGCAAGGCAAATAAGCAATTATCTTTGTCCCTCAACTAATTGAAGCCTGCAGAATGAACTGCAACATGATTAGCATAAGAACACCTAGACTCTGTGAAGGGTGGAGATAGTTTACACACACTAATGACCTGCTGACTAGGATAAAGGATTAAAAAAAAAAAAGGAAATGCAGGAGAAAATACCTAGCAGTCATTGCTGAATGCTCCTTGTGCCCCTTTCAAATTCTGTTTGAATATGTGATTCTGTAATTATGTGATTGAGTTACACTCAAATATATCAAATATATAAAATATACATCTCAAGCTACAGTTTTATAAACAACATTGCTCTGATAGTTGATCATTATATTGAAGTGCCTACATGTATCTGTAATATATAATTCTGACGGTTAGTCGAGGCATTCCAAGATGTGTTACAAAGGCTCATCTAGTTTATCAAATCATCTTGACCATCAGTGAATACATTCACATTCATATTTGTATGCTTGTCTGACACAATGCTGCTTTTGACTGTTTGGCTCCATCTTGTGAGTCTGGATAATATGCACTGTTGGTTAGTGTATTTCCTATTCAGCTATTTTTTGCTGCTGTCAACTCTGCATGAAAGGGACTGTATGCATGACAAATATTTTTCAGCCACTGATAAACTTCAGGTGATTTTTTTCAATTACATAAAGTTCTTTTTTGCAGCATCGTTAGTGTCATTTAATTTAAAAAAAATCTGTTAAATATACTTCAGCGTTAATTTAGTTGTTCAAGTGTAAAACCAGATGAAAGGCCATTTTAAATGCAAGCGCCTTCAGGTGCAGCATTCAAATGCAGAAACTCCGTTGAAAATACCATGTTAAAATAAATGTAAATATTTTAAAGACATGGCATGGAACAACGTAATTTAATGCAGTGCTTCTTATTTAGTGTGATAGCCACATATCATTCTGTATCTCAATTAAGCAGCGAAAATCATTATTTTAAACAAATCCGATCTTGAACGTGGCAATTTTATTTATTTTATGAGTGCCTTGTAACAATGATGTTTAACACATTTACAGGATCCCTGTCCTTCAGTTCACTTTCTCACTAAAAAACACTTGTTTACCCATCATTATATTTCTTTGTCTAGTTTGCCACGAATTGTCCAACATGTTTACAGCAATGTTACAGTGTTTAAAAAAATTCAACTGATTAGCCTACTGTATAAACCTACTTTTTTTTTTGTGGTGTAAATTGCTGTCATGCATGAATGAATGATATTATTGCACTTTTAATCATACTAATCCTCCATGATTACATTACACAATACTGAAACTGCATGTCAAAATATCACACTGCCAATATTTTTGAGACCCTGCAAAAAATCTCAAACCATATTTTCAGGGGATTCTAGTGGAGCCCAATTAAGACATGACTCCCCCTAGCTTTCCCGTAGTTCACACCTATTGGTTCTTACTGGCTGCCTATGAACATGTATACTTTGACCCCCAAACACTTGGTTGTAGCTGAGGCCTGGAAAAAATAGTTTTTTTGTTGCCAACATGTCAAGAAGATATTATTTTCAGTGCCTTGCGAAAGCAAATCCTCTTTGCATGCACTTTAGAAGAACTCAGATTTGGACTTGAATTGCTATGGAAAAACATGTGCAATTGTTACTGTTCGTATTACTTTTTATACAAGTGTTGGGGAAAGCTCCAGATCTAAATTTCAGCTATGACAATGGACGTTTGGTTTTTGAAACACACTGTAGGTGGTAGACCAATCTAAACAGACCAGGCAATCTATCCAGTAAGTGCAGGTACAGGGTTTTAGAAAAGAGCAATTTAAAGAGATCAGAGCATTGAACAAACTATTTTTTTACACTGAAAAGTAGAGAGGTAGTGCTGCAATATGTATTATAATAATATTAAAGGTTTTATTTAAAGGCATTTGTTTTTACTTTGAATGAAAACACTAATATCTCTCCCCAAACACACAAAGCTCAACTGATGAACATTAGTTAAAACATAACAGTGTTTCAGGTTTATACCCAGTATTAAATGATAATTTAGCACATACACATACTGTCTATACATGCATACATGGATACATACATATACATATGCATATATAAATGACCAAAATAGTGTCTAAACTTTAACTTGATAAATCACTCTAAACTTCAGCTTGATAAATACCTCATACTGTGTGATCAGACCATTGGGCTCCAGAGGCTCCTCCCACTTCAGAAATATCATATCATCCAGTGGGGTGAAGGTTAAAGATTCTGGTGCAATGCCCCCTGGGACTGCAGAAAAGAAGAGAAAACATTCAGAGTATAGTCAGATACATCTTACTAACACAGAGTATCAGAGTTAGCTGAGATGAAGGTCGAGATGCAACAGGTAGAGGTGAAACAACACCTCTGCAGACTAGAGGGGAGAGAATGCAGGTTAGAAGGGCAACCTGATGCTCTGAAAGCCCAAAGACCCATGACAGACCATTTGTCTTCTTTACAATGCATAGTGTGAAAGAAAATAGAGTAGACTGAAAAAAGAAAAGAATGAATGGTTGGTGCTAGACTCATAAAGTATCATAAAGTAACTTTCATTCAGACTAAAGAATCGGCATGGCTACAGACTGAAGTCTTCTCATTAATAGTCACTAGCTGGATCTCCCTCCTCATGTGAAGAAAATCGTTTCAAAGTTTGTAAAAAAACAAAAAAAAAAATGTTGTGAATTTGTTATATTTCCATAAAGTTGTTGGAGTGGTTAAACGTAGTATTTGAACATACAGTACTAACCCACAGTTAACAAGGCAAGCATAATGGCGACAGCTGATTAGTCACATGGGTGTAATGTTTACTAGGGCTGGGCGGTACACTCTAAAAAAAAAAAGGTTCCTTGAGGTTCTATATAGAACCCTAGGGTTCTATACTTGGCCAGTAGAACCTTTTACCCAAAAAATGGTTCTATTTAGAACCCTTTGAGTGCAAAGAACCTTTTTGATTAAAATGGTTCTATAATTTATGATTTATAACATACTTATATAGTAAGATTATAAACTAATTATAAGCTATAACAAAGAGAGACAAAGCTTTTCGAGTCAAAACCTAATAAAATGACCGCTATGGTCAAAAACCTAATCGATGTATGATAGGATTTTTGTTTCATGCAGTTTTGTACATTACCATATAACTAATATTTATATATGCTTAATATTTAACATTTATTACGAATTATTTTGTGAAATAAATAAAATATTCAGTTTTTTTAGACTGTTCAGTGTGTTGTTATAGTTTAATAATTTATTTTAAACTAAGAATCATGATAACTTCACTCTTAAAAATGATGTGTTAAAAATTAACACAAAATATGTGTTAAACAGTTCGTAACACATCTTGTGTTGCTACAGACACATTGTGTGTTAATATTGTGCTTAGCTGTTTACACAATGGCTGTGTTAAACCAAAATCCCTTTCTATAGTGTTTGGTTTTAGGCCTACTACATTTACGCAGTACACATACTGTATAAAATGCACATTTATTTTACCTGTAGTAATTTAATTATCATGTTGGCAATATAAAATAAGTATTTGAGTATACCTGGGTGAAATGTACGCGCTGTGTGAACGTGCGCACGCGTGCTAAGTGCATGCGCAGTGACGTTCGTTTTCAACCATCGCTCCCACGGCCCTGTCGGATATGAAGCTCTCTGCCTCAGGTGAGTGAAATTAATTACAATTCGTCTACGACAGTCAATATTTTTTCCACCTTGCTTAAGAAGGTTTTGTGTTTGTTGTCCTAGAAGTTGTTTTTTCTACTATGTTGTCTGTGTATCGTACTACACGGGTGACCTATTAATTTTGTCGCAAGCTAAGTTAACAGTTAACCCATTTGACGCGATTTTTGTAAACTTGTGTTTGCAGAATTGTTAATAATCAATCACGTATCAAGCAGAAGACTTAGCATAGGTTTGTTGTGATTTCGGTAGGAAAGTTAGGGTCACTTTATAATTGATGTGATTGTGAATGTTTTGTATTCGACAGCGCTAACGTAAAGCCTCGGCATCTCTGAACTCGAGGTAACGTTATCTCACGCCGGAGACATCCTATAACGTTACGTAATCATAATGCTATTTAATGATGATGCCCTTTGACAGTAATTTGTATATCAGCCCCAAGACTTAAGGTTAGCTGGGTGCTGCGGACAGACAACAAATGGCGCCTTGGTGTGAGCAAATTCATAAAAAACCTTTATTGTAATCAACCTTGCGCACCATTTTGGGCCACCCGTCTAGTCACATACTATTCAAAATATGCTTTGTATTGTTGTACACTGTTACATGTATTTGTTTTTTCACTGTGCTGTGTATATATGGATTTCTTTCCCTTTTACTTAGATAAAGGAAGTCGAGGAACAAATTACAGTTACTCTAACACTTCTACACCGAGCTCTTGCAACTGCTCATAGACTGAAAGGAAACATGGAGAAAACTATTCACAGTTGGCATGAAGCATGACAAATTTTAAATATAATATATTACAAACAACATCCCTGATTCATCAGAAAGAAGTGTGCATTCATTATGGGTAAATGAATAATGTCTTTCACTTTTAATATTATATAATAGTAAATATTTAAATAAATAAAATGTTTTTGTCATTTCTTAATGTCATTGAACAGATGAAACTCAGACTGGCACCACAAATAGATTGCTGACACTGCTTGAAGAAAATACTATCCTGAGAGAACACAAAGAGACAAAGACGCTGTCTATTTCCTTAAGAAAGGTTATTGATAAAGTTGCTGTCAATGACCTCGTAAAGAAACATGTGAGTATGTTGGACAATTAAGGAAATATTATAACACATTTTGTGTGTTAAACTTAACTCAACATGTGTTGTCCCTGAGCACACTCAGGACATGTGTTGAAAATAACACATGTTGTGTTGTTTTCAACACATTTGTTTTTAGAGTGTTGATATGAGCCGATTTCCGCTTTCGTGCAGTTTTTAGCTCCAACCTTGAACAAACGTGTACTTCTAGCTTGCTCGTGTGTGAGTTTAGCAGAGTTTAACTCGGGCTAAACTCTGTAAAGTAGTGGACACTGCCCACTTTTGACACATTCAGGCTAGTCTGCATTAAAACCGCAAGGTAGCCACACCGCGCTCGTGACCGCGTGCCTGAGTTTATGCGCGCGCTGAAGTGATGATGACCGCTAATGGTATTATTGAAACCTTTTAAAGCCTAAACATGTTTTAATAATCCATAGATGAAAGATCAGGTGTTATTTATGAAGGACATACAAACATGCAGGCTAAATGTATTGTGAAATATTGAAGCTTGTCAAGTATAGGCTACATATATGTATATATTGTGCTAAATAAGTTTAAAATTCATATTTTAATGTATATCTTACTTTTTCTTCAAATAGCCTGGAAACAACTGCGTCATAAATCTTGTGCTTGGTATGTATCATCGTTTTTAAATGTAAACAAACTGTATTTATTAAGCATGATGAAATGAATATTATAAAAGACTTTAACATTGTATTCATGATTACAGAAAGAGTAATTGGACCCATATTTTCCAATTACTGGACCCATCAAAGTTCCCAACCTTGGTCTGCAGGACACAAGTAGCTTTGAAGAGGACAGATCCCAGCTTAAAGAAGGACATGCGTTACATCTATAATTGTGGCACAATTATCATCAACAAGGACACCTGGTAAATATTGTAATTTATCACATATATATGTCAGACTTGGTTGTTGTGTACTGAAATAATATATTAATCACAAAAATGTTCTATTACTTATTGCTGCTGTTTTAATACAGTAAGAATATTAAGGTCATTGCCTATTAAAAAGTCCTGCAGAGGAAAAATATTTATTGAAATAAAGTGTAAATTTGCCTACAGGATTTGTTGCAATGTCTGCAAAACAAATTTAAAAATGAAAGGATTTCAGTGGTGAGCTCATCTATCATCTTGCAAATGAAACCAAATAATGGGATGAAAAGGAAGTGAACTGTACTCTGAGGAACTTAACAAAAGGCAAGTTCAGTTCAATACAGTTTATGTCAAAGGTAGATTAATTCTGTAATATAAATTCATATTTACACACTCTAAAAGGCTGTCTTCCTACCTCAGATTGTGATGGACCTGGAATGCGACATCAGATACTCATAAGTCAAGAACCGAATGAAACACCCTTTTCCAGAGTACAGATTATGGAGGTGTTAGCAGAACTAATGGAGCAGTTTCTTCTTGGAGTGCCACAGCTTGTGAGTAAACACTGTTACATTGTGTGCCAAATCGTTTTGAGTTCAATTTTAATGAACAAGTTTAATAAACTGGTATTGCTGAAAATGTGTTATTTGGAAACTTACACATGAAGTAAACAAAATGTTTTTTGCATTTAGGATGCTGCATAGAAAACTTGAAGTACACAGAAACATCATTAAAACAAATGGCCCAAAAAAGGGAAGGAAAGAAGGAAGTGCTCCATGACAGTCTCATTGGACCAGCAGAGGAAACTGCAGAAGATAACTACTCCCTATATTACATCCCATATCCTCCAAACACACTCACACACACTTTAATTTTATTGATTATAACTGTAATTCTATTTGATGACATATTAATTGGTTAAAAGTACTCAACATTAAAATATTGTTTTTCAGAAATCCAAAGGTCCTACACCAACCAGGATTCAGCAGCTCTCCTGATTCCACCAAGGCTTGAAGTGTCAGTATTACAATGGACAACACTCACTCGCTACCCTTTGACTTCCTCATTTATCAGAGGCACCACAGTGGAGTGAATCACCAATTAACCTGCCCTTTCCAGCCACAACCCAGCACTTGGAAACACCCATATTCTCTTACATCTACACACATTCAGTCACTATGGCCAATTCACCTATACCGTACACATGCTTTTGGACTGTGGGGTCAACCGAAGCACCCACAAGAAACCCACAAGAAAACTGGGAGAACTTGGAAACTCCACACAGAAAATGCCAACTGGCCCAGTCGGGACTCGAACCAGTGACCTGCTTGCTGTAAGGTTAAACATTATGTATAAAAATGGATGTTGTGATGACCAATACATACATGCACTTTTTGAAATTGTAGTGTTATTTAATAGATGTTTTGATTGTTTGTGTATTGTTTCCATCTGCATTGTGATATATTTCTCTTCCGTTTAGAGATGTGTGAAAGTTAAGTGTATTTGCTCAAACAGTAAAAAAGCTTATAAAAGTGAAATCATTACAATTACATTGTTGAATGCCATTAAACTGTTAAGGTAGATCTGCTGTCCAATGCAAAGTATGCAGAGGTGCAATTTGAAGTATTATTTAAAAAATATTTTGTATAATGGATTGAATAAATTTAAACAATTTGAATTGTCTGGATTGGTTAAATTTTTTTTATTCATTTAAGTAGCAATAATTCATTAATAAATAAAAAGAACCCATAAATGGTTCTAAATAGAACCATCTAACTTGAATTCAAAGAACCATTTGGGGTTCTATTTAATGAACTCTTAAAATGGTTCTATATAGAACCTTTTTGGGGTTCCATATATGAAGCGCTTGATAGAACCATTTTTGGTTCTATATAGAACCGTTTGTTTTAAGAGTGTATGATCAAAACATTTATTTTACGCTAATGATACTGTTCATAATATAGTTTTTTTTAAATAAAGGTAGTTATTACAGTAAAGGGTTGTATATCATAAATAAGCTTGGGTATTTAAGAAAAGAAAAGTACTAGATCTTGTTTGATTATTTTGTATTTTATTTTTAACTTTATAAACATAGTAAACAAAATATGGCTAATAAGAAATATGAAAATTTGACTGTGTGACAGTTCATAGTTTTATGTGGACAGACCCTATTATTATAAATATATAATGCAACAGGAAAATCAAACTTAATTATTAAGATATACTGTAAATATGTACACTTTAAGTATCAGTTTTTTTTATAACAGTAATATAAAGACAGTTACAATTCTTGAATAAATATTGAAAAAAAATATATATACACACGAATATGGCACAAGTCCAAATCCACCTCAAGCAAGCATAACACATTTTTGTGAATTTGTTTTCTAAATGTGGCATTTTTCATGCAATACTTCAAAATGTGCTTTAACAAAACTGTGAAGCGACAGTTCTAACCACTGAGGCACCGTGCCTCATATTGTCACCACATTGTCAGCATTGTCACCACATATTGTATATAATAATGAGGCAAGAGAACGATTTAACCTTGAAAGAAAACACAAAATCTACAACAACCTTTTTAAAGGTCCATCTTTGCAATATGATAAACTCTGCAACAATATTATAGCACTATATTCAGAATTTCTTCTATTTGATTTTCAATTTCAGCAACTACAACCGATATGCAAATGAATGCAGCAGGATTCTATGAAACAAGATAGTCTATGATACTTTGATTAACGAAGTTAAGAATTGTACACAATAGTACACTGATAAGAAATACAAGATAATACCTTACCAAATGTGTATTACAAAATAAACTATATGTATATTTGTTGTTTTGTGCATCTTTACCCGCACAAAGCATGATATTGCTCAAATTCAAGCAATAACACAACATGCTCAAACAATTAATAATGTTTACACATTTGTGAGTGTTCATCAAATGTTATGATAACAATTACACATTTTAAGGGCATGCATAATGTTGGTACTCTGGCAAAAAAGAGTCATTATAAAGAAGTTTTCTATCCAGAAATCTTGACATTCCATACATTTTCCGATACATGTGCTTGAAAAGGTCAAAAAGTCTGTGATTATTTATAGTTTCTCATTTCTCATTAACTCTGTTGTTCTGCAACCATGCTGACTATCAGTAATTTAGCATTACTTGCAGAATGAAATATTTCATGATTTTTTTTTCTTGATGTTGTTTCCAGCAAACCAAACAAACAGAATGCAAACAAGCTATATTGCTGCACAATAAATAAATAAATAAATAAATAAATAAATAACTCAGCAAAAAATATGTTTTTAATTTCAGGAATGATAAATGGAGAGCATTCTTTTTGAGCCACATTCATTTTCAGATGTTTTCTTTTTTTCAGTTGACCTTCATCTTAACACATTTGCATGAAAATGACCTCCTGCTAACATGCGCCGCTTGACACACGCTGTAAATAAAAATGCAAAAATAAGCAAAAATCTTTATTCCATTTTGCTGGTGGCTTTAGCTTATTAATTTTTCATATACTTCCATTTGAAAGTATGATCTTCCATTTAATTATGCTGAAGCGCGGTATTCTGTGAGTCAATATTTGTGTTGTTGCTATAATTGGAGTTTGAGGACTGCAGGCAAACTGGGCTCTGGTGCGGTCGCCACATCATAATTGCTCAGATAAATACATGCCTTTGCAAAGATGGATGGGTTATGGCTACTGACCCGTAAAAAAACACCTCTGGGTTAATGAAAGTTTATTCAAATTCAGAAAGTTTCTGAAGATCACACACATAACGGGAACAATTCTGCGATTCTTCATAGTGAAACTTGATTGTACCACTGCATTTTTTGAAGGAAAGTGGTAAGGATAAAATGCTTTTAAATGCTCTTAAAAACTGACCATGAAGTGAAATGAATGATGCTTTCAATCAAAACAATATTGTCTTAATAAAGTAACTGTGAATGTGCAGTATCTGTACATATTCTGTTTATAAGGTGCTTGATTTAATGATATTAACATGGTTTTTATATCTAGGACTGATTTATTGATTATGAAAAATAAATTACACAAAGGTTTTATGAAATCCAACATTATATCAGAGTGGAAACTTAGATATACATTTTGAGTTGATGCACACAAAAGAGGGGTGACAAATTTTAACCTCTCATTAACAATGTAATGCCTCTATTGTGAAATGCTTTCAAGTAAATCCCCTTTGAACTACAAAGACATTATAACCTGAAAATTGCTTCAAGGCACATTTAGTGTCATTATGAAAAGGACAGATCACCAAAAAATGAAAATGACTGACCCTTCACTTGTTCAAAACCTACTGTATTTGAGTTTCTTTCTTCTGTTGAACATAAAAGAATATATTTGGAAGAATGCTGGTAGTTGGCATCCATTGACTTCCATACTCCAGCCAATCACATAGCAGCAACTTAATGCATTTAGGCATGTAGACATGGTCAAGACGATCTGCTGCAGTTCAAACCAAGCATCAGAATGGGGAAGAAAGGTGATTTTGAACGTGGCATGGCTGTTGGTGCCAGACGGGCTGGTCTGTGTATTTCAGAAATTGTTGATCTACCAGGAATTACATGTACAACCATCTTTAGGGTTTACTGAGAATAGTCCAAAAAAGAGAAAATATCCAGTGAGCGGCAACCTGTGGCTACAATTCGCATAGGCTTACCAAAATTGCACAATGGAAGATTGGAAAAATGTTGCCTGCTAATGAGTCTCGATTTATTTCGGATGGTAGGGCAGAATTTGGCTTCAACAACATGAAAGCATAGATCCATCCTGCCTTCTATCAACAGTTCAGGCCGGTGGTGTTGGTATAATGGTGTGGGGAATATTTTCTTGGCACACTTTCGGTCCATTAGTTCCAATTGAGCATTGTGTCAACGCCACACATCCCTTCATGACCACAGAGTACCCATCTTCTGATGGCTACTTCCAGCAGGATAACAAGCCATGTCATAAAGCATGAATCATCTCAGATTGGCTTCTTGAACATGACAATAAATTCACTGTACTCAAATGGCCTCCACAGTCACTCAATCACAATCCACTAGAACACTTTTGGGATGTGGTGGAATGGGAGATTAGAATAATGGATGTGTAGCTGACAAATTTGCAGCAAATGCGCAATGCTATCAGGTCAATAAGGATCAAAATCTCTGAGGAATATTTCCAGTACCTTGTTAAATCTATGCCACAAAGGATTAAGGCAGTTCTTAAGGCAAAAGGGGTCCAACCTCATACTAGTAGGGTGTACCTAATAAAGTTACTTGTGAGTGGACAAGCACAGAACATTTCAGATCCTGTTTATACTGCATTGTTCACTAGACAAAAAGTATTTCTTAATGTTACTAAATGCAAGAAGGGACAGTGTGCTTGAAATATATGAAACAATTGGACTCAATTATTAGATTACTGTTGTTGTAATAACCAATGTCAAGTGGGGGATATGTTGTTGGAAGGGGTAGAATGTATTAGAGTGGAAAATTAATTTTAATTACTATTATTAATAATAATGATAATAATTACAATAATAATAATAATGATAATGCAAATAATAATAATAATAATAATAATAATAATAATAATAAGAAGAAGAAGAAGAAGAAGAAGAAGAAGAAGAAGAAGACGACGACAAATTGCACAGAAAATTAATTAATATACTAAAAATTGCAACATTTAATATACTGTACATTCATATAAGTACATATATGCATACAAATTTTACTTCAACGCAAAACATAAAGACTCAGTATACTCACTGTCTTCCTCTGTCTGAAAAGTCACCTCTCGGCTCTCCTTCTTGCCCTCTGGATTGGCCAGTGCCAGCCTCACGTGAACAGTGTGAAATGGAGGCAGATCTCGGAGTGTGAAGCGGGAGGTGTTCCTCTCCACAGACAGACACTCCCTCACTGTGGCGTTATTCCCGCCGGCCCCTCCTCCAGTGGCAGTGGAGTAGCGGTAGCACAACGACAGGGAGTATGTATGACAGCGCGTCAGGTTATAACCAACCGGCTCCCACTGAAGAAGCAGCTGACGTGACTGAATCTCCGTAGCCGTCAGACCTCTGAGGGGACGCATGGGCTCTGAATGAGAGAACAAATAGAATTATACACAGTACACACATTTAACTTTTTGGTCTTTACCTTTTTCATTCCATTCAAATTACATAGATCCGATTTTAGGCTAAACAATATATTTGACTGTATGTCTTTGATCATGTTGCAGTTTTGGGATTTAGGGATTTGACAGCATTTTGGTCCCAACATGTAAGGGTATACACTGCATCCAGACTAGCCATCGCATTCCTGTCATGTTGCAATGAAGTGATTTAGATGTTAGCATTAGTATACCCACCTTTAGAATCTATAATCTAGTGTGCTCTAAAACAGTGACAAAATTCACATTTAGAAGATATAAACAGCCAAATATTGTAGTCTGTCACTTACACCTAAATCGATGACCAATTTTTTTTTTTACGTCACCCCAAACTTCAGTTTCTCATCAAATAATCTGACCAATCAAATGCTCTCTAGTATCTGACATGTTCTGCCCTCTTCAAGACACTTTTGATTTGCTTTTAATTTTATGTGCTTGAACTCAACCACTCTCACTGGTAGAGCTATGATAAAACGAAACAATATTGGCTGTTTTTTTTTAAGGAGCAAGAGTTACTTTATGTCCTGACCTGCCTTCCCGTTTTAGTTGAGTCAAGTCAAACATGGAACAAAAAATGTAAATTTCAAAACACTTCATGGGGCCTTTTTAATAACCAGGATAATGTTATCCAGAAAGCTTTTTAAAGTAACTATTTTTTTTAAGCATACAGTATATTCATTTTGCAGGAGTCCCATGAATAACTTTAAGTACCTGCAACCCACACAATCTTAACGGCCAAACCAGCATCCCCCTATCAAATCTTGTCCTGGTTGCATCAGGTTCTGCAAATCCAGAATCAGATGTACATGTCAAAACCAGCAGAGAACTGAAACAACGAATCTGTTGACAGTCATGTATTCAGCAAAAACACTTTAAATTAGCAGGTTGAAATAAAATGAATAGTCAAAGCATACTTACTTATTTACTTACTTACTGACTTACTCACTAATTCCCAGGGCCATTTATATCGCAGTTGATATTTAGCTGCACCATATTGGTGTTTTGTCACATCTAATTTTTCCGAGGTGGGTCGTTAGCCCAACACTCAACCCCCAACTTGGAGGGACTGGACATACACTATGAACAATTTAGCTTACCCAATTAACCTACTGTATAGCACATGTCTTTGGACTTGTGGGGGAAACTGGAGGACCCAGAGAAAACAAGAGTGAACATGTGGAGAACATGTAAACACCATACAGAAAGACCAACTGACCTAAGCGGGGCTCAAACCTTCTTGCTGTACCCACTGCGCCACCGTGACCAGTCAAAGCATAGAAGCAAGTAATTAGACAGATAAATAAATAATTAATCAAATACAGTATATTAAAAAAGCTATTTCTATCAATAACAGCAAGCAACCCCACGTGCACTGTCATAGGTTGAAAACCAGTTACCTACACAATAGTTGTGTCTGTTTTTCTAACATTATGTGATATTGACCTTAAAATGTTGATATTAGCGGACACTAAATATGTCAGGCATTACACAACTCAAGACTAGCCATCACTTGCCATCTTTAATGACCACCACAATGTCACCAAGAAGGATGAACTATAAACATCTGGAAACAAGAGTGTAAACAAGCCTTGATGAAAAATCATAAAGGCGGAAGTATCATTGCCATAGGCCCACAAACCTTTCATCTATTCCACCTAGCAGCTCTTATATCATCATCTCTTTTTCATTTCACCCTGTTTCAAAGCTGTGGACAATAGAAATGCTGTGCTGCTGCTGGTCAATATAATGGAACCTGTCGGGATGTCATAAAGACTCTCAGATGTAATTCTGGTTGTCGTCCACTATCACTGCAACACCCTACTTCAAACAGATCAGTACAATACCTGGCTCATATTGTGGAGTCTGAACTCAGTGTACAAACATCAAGTAGTCTCTTTTTTATTTATACTACAACGAAAGGTTTTAAAGGTTTTCAGTGGTTGTCCTCAAGTTCATTTTTGTCATCAGAGTACTTTACCAGACGTACAAACAAGGTTTCCAGAAGTACAAACCAAGCATCTTAAAATGGATGTTTTGCATTGATTCCAAAGAAAAATCCATTTAGATTCTCCAAAAAGAGGATACCTTCTGTGAACAGTCCTTAAAATGTTACATTTATTTACTTAAATGTTTGGCTAGCTATTGATTGGTAGTTTGTCCCAGTGTATTGTGAGATTGGATTTTCCAATAAGTACTATAAAAAAGTATAAAAAAGCACTATGTATTTGCTTATGTTTTCTTTTTTTCATTTTTTTTAAATTAAATGTTATTATTATTTATTAATTATTATTCATTCATTCATTCGTTTGTTTCCGGCTTAGTCCCTTTATTAATCTGGGGTCGCCATAGTGGACACCAACTTATCCAGCATATGTTTTATGCAGCGGATGCCCTTCCAGTGGCAACCCATCAGTGGGAAACATCCATACACACTCATTCACACACATACACTATGGACAATTTAGGTTATTACCCAATTCACCTATACCACATGTCTTTGGACTTGTGAGGGAAACCGGAGCACCTGGAGGAAACCCACCTGAACACAGGGAGAACATGCAAACTCCACACAGAAATGCCAACTGATCTAGCCAAGGCTCAAACCAGTGACCTTCTTGCTGTGAGGCGATTGTTGTACTAACTGCGCCACCGCGACGCCCATTATTATTATTATTATTATTATTACAGTACAAATCTCATTTTTATTGAATGGTGAATGAATAAACGGTTTTAGCCAGTGTACTGGTGTTTGATATATGTTATTAAACAATCAGACTAAGTATGTGTGATGCAGAGAACAGAAAGTATTTCATAATACTGACATAATTCTGTTTACTTGATTGGAATGCCAGCAGATTCTACCTAAATATATTGATTGCCAAGCGATGTTATGTTTAATTTGCACCTGCTCTTTGGAGATTGCAATGGCCATTATGGAAATGCTGCTGCATGTGTATTCTATAGTTTTTGTATTGCCATTGCATTCCCCACTGAGCTGTCACTCTTATGATTGGTTTTATGAGATTGCAATTTTCTGTTTAGAACAGACACTTAAGACTATGTCCTGTACATGTGACTCTAGAATACAGTTCAACCAATCTGTCTTATTATAATTTGTTCATGTCTGTCCATACAGTATATAAATTTACATGACAGATGTAAATTAATTATATAAACAACAGATTAATGTAAGACACAAATGACTGAATCAGATTTCACTGATCCTTTATCCAATACTACTATAATTATTTTCCACTGGAAAACAGAGCCAGTAGAACATAGACAGACAGAACAGTTGACCTTTCTCATTAGCAACTATGAACTGCAAAGTTTAGAAATCCGCACGAGAGAGAGAGAGCAATGAAGTACTTTTAAAAGGTAGTTCAAACTCTTATCATTACATTTATATTAGCATTTGATATAGCTCTGCTTCCTCTCTCAGGGCAGATGCGATTAGCGCTGTTATGAGTTAATTACACATGTCATGTGTGAAGGCAGGGGTCCTCATCTCTATTTCCTGTCACTTTAATTCCCTCTCCCTCTCTCACTCTGATCAGTATTTCTATCTCTAAGAGAGACAGACAGAAGACAAGCCCATGAGTCCTGTGACTGTGTGTGTTTATCACTGAATATGAAAACATTTGGTACAGTATGACAAGGAGACAAATGCACACTGATAAACACTGATAAACTAAAACACTACATGTGTACTTTTACAATAAATATACCGTAAGTACACCTTAAAGTCCACATTCTTGAAAAAGCTGTTAAAATAGCACAGTGCACTGTATTAAATACTGTAGATCGTTCAGGCAAAATGTACTCATTGTTCACTCACCCTCAAGTGATTCCAAACCGATTTCTGTTTTTGTTTGTTTATTTGTTTTGTTTCATCTGTTGAACACAAAATAAGATAATAAAGAAAGCTGAAAACCAGCAACCACTGACTTCCACTATAAAAATACTAAACAAATACTGTCGTAGTTCATGGTTGTAGGTTTTCAGCATTTTTCTAAACATTTTCTTTTGTGATCAACAGATGAAAGAAAAGTTTTAAATAAGTAAAGGTTGAGTGAACTATGACATGTTTTATTTTATTTATTTATTTTCTTTGGGTGAACTATCCCTTTAATGTAGAGTTCTGCAGGGATGGTTTTAAAAGATTTTTCTAAAGGCTTTGTCTAAACTACTCTGGATAAACTGGAAATTGACATTTTTGTCTAAAAACGCTCCATGTTTACACTCGTTTTCAATTCTTTCTGTCATCCACACTAACACTACTGAAAACACTTTAGTTGATATACTGCACATGCGCGTGATGTAAGATGTTTTTACCTATATCATTTCCACCTGCTGTTTATTTACTTTTCTTCTCTTTTAAACATTGTGACAAAATGTCGCAACTGTGATTTGCTTCCACTGCTTAAACAATAGATCCCAGTAAACATTCCCTGTCCCTGGAAGAGATGCATTATGCAGCATGTACAAACTGACTTTAATAAATATTTAAGGGACTTTTCTGATCTTTAATAAATCAAAATGCTCAGCATTCAAAACATCTGCTTCACCATACTATCCAGCACATTAGCTAAATTGGTCACATGACTGCATCAAATGACTAAAATGTCACCTTTTTGACTAAAAAGCCTCGCTTTTCACAGCACAAAAACAGCATTTTCAAACATATGTTTTCTTTTCCTATAAATCCCGTCTCAGTGTGGACACTTTAAAATATGCATTTTTAAATGAAAATGTATTACTGTGGACATGGCCTATATTAATATGTCTTTAATGAGATGAGAACATGACTATTTAATTTACAAAGTTGACTTTTCCCCTACCTGCCTGTTATTTTGTTGTTGTTGTTTTATGGAGTAATGTCAAGTTACCTTTTCTTTATTATATTTACAGAAAAAAAGTGATATCAAGTTGAAAGCTAAAATCAAAAGATATTCATTTATACATCAATACAAATTGCCTCATATCAAATATTATTTTCATAATGTATAGTAATGCAGATTTTATGGTATGCTTGACATTAGTTGTTTGTTTTAATGCATATTTTCTACTGTTGAAATGAAGAATAGACAAGCTTTATTATTTGTTATAGCTGTTATTATGATTACTCATAATTAATGCAATATTTTTTTACATAATGCATTATATTTAAAGACTAAGAATATTAGAAATACATTTATTAAACAAACTAGTATGGAAGTTTCACTGAGCAAAAGTAAAATGCGTGGATGTAATCTGGCAATCAAAACAGCATTTTTCTTATAGCTTAATTAACAATTCATTTATTTGAATGAAAACAAGGTTCAATGCAAAATCTCTTCATACAAACTGTCATTTCTTATGTTTATTTCTTTGGGAATTTTGGGGGGCAAAATGTGATGTTTTCGTGAGACTGAGGTGTTTATGCTCAAATCTGCTGAGACTGTCAATGGCTAGTCAAGCCTGCTGTGAACGCCTGCGGACCACCATCCGGACCCTCTGCATAGTCCTCAAGACAAATCAACCTGATTACACTAATTAATGAGACACATCTACTAAAACACCCACAGGCCTTATGAGAAATGGCCTAACAGCTGGATATGACAAACACACACACACATACACACACACAAACACACATGCAGGCATGTAAGCACGCACACATACACATGCACGCACACACACCACATTAGCAATACTTTAATCCACAGCACTCACAAATACACACGGAAATACACAACATATTAATTAGACCATCATTCACAGCACACAAGCACACACACGCATGCACACATGCACACACACACACATACACCACACGCACACACAAGCACACACACACACACACACACACACACACACACACACAAACACACACACACATACA
>CAIGQQ010015483.1:1253970-1281762 GCA_903798035.1 Danio albolineatus | reverse complement strand
GCTAATTCTTTAAGTACCGGACATCGTAGATGGTCCAGGCACTACATTCATGTTAATAAAGGTTCAGTGGTGGAACCACAGCTCACTTTGTCTCCTTAACCAATCACCTATTAAAGGTTCATTTAAATTCCTTTAAAACGTATTTAAGGAAAATCATCTAGCACTGTTTTTCTCGTTTTTTCAAACACACCCTCCCTCCCTTTATTTCCTCGCTTCCCATTCACAATCATACAACCCTCTTCACCCCTACACGTAGATTGAATCGGGGGGTCCAATCACTCTACCAGAATATTACAGAGACAGTACCCCCGCTCTGTGTCTCTGGGCATCATAGTAGGACGCCCGATTAACCCACCTACCTGTTCACTGTTTATCCTCTTACTTCCCTTCCCCTTCATCCCACCATTCTCTTCCCATCCCTTTCATCCCTACAATAAAGTCTAGCTCACAGTGTGGCATGGATGGACCATGGCTGGAGAAATTAGAGATGGAACAAAACTGTGCAGAGTTGCAGCCCTCCAGGAAATGAGTTTGACACCTGTGCCCTATATGTATTATAAGAAGACAATGTTATGAGGTCATCAGCAGGACAATCAGCAGATTGCATCTGTAAATTTATTTACACGCAAGTTGACTATAATAACAAAAAGCGTAAAAATTTAAGTATTGATTGAACTTAATTGTACACTTTATTACTTTAATGAATTTATAAATTATATAAATAAAAGTATATATTTTTTAGATTAAACGAAAACAAAAAATAAATAATGTAATTGGAAAATATGACTGAAAAATATTGGGAGAAAAGGCAAATATAAGAAGTAAAAGGAAAAAAAAAAGCCATTTACTTGCACAGATGTTTATGAAAACCATCCATGCTTTGGGTGTTTTTTTTTTCTTTTTTCTTTTTTTTTGCATAACCATGTTCTTTAACCTTAAAGTTATATTTCTTTCTTTTGCCCCAGCCATTTTTTACAGAGCCTCAGTCTGTAGGTACAGTAGGAGTTTTTATAGACCTGTTGACTGCTAATCCACATGATGTAATAATGTATTAAGTTAAACTCAAAACATGATACATCAACATATGACTCCATATAAAGTTACCTTTCAGGACTTTGGAAATGGACGGCGACTTCGCAGTAGTGCATAAATAGGTTCTTACATAATCATGATATGTGCATTTTTGGAAACACATGGAATTTCGAGGAGCATTCATAACGTTGCACATACAGACTGCCTATTTAAGCCAAAATGCATTGTTATCTGAAACCTGTCTCTTTCCTATTACTTCTGTTGCTCAAGCTGTAATTAATTATATAGTTTTCTCCAGCTATTGCGCACAGACTAGGAAGTATTTCACAACACCAGTCTCCTATGTGGCCATTTCAATGGTAACCAGAGGACACAGTTAAATAGACTGAAATAACAGAGACAGAACCTGGAGCAAAGACTGGAGGACGGCACTGGAAGGACACAATATGTTATGTGATGTGACGTATAATGCAATCAGGTGTTTCTCCTGTCAAAAGTGCATCTTCCAAAGAATCAAAATTTGTCTGCAAAGCTTGGTGATTGGCTTTTTTGTCTGGAAGGCAGTTCTTTCTTTGCTATTGTTGTTATAGTGTTGAACTATTGATTGTAATTTGAGTGGACTGTCTTTGTGTACATATAAAGATTGGCTCTCACCTGCACACTTGGTTCTGCTGACCAGTGGGGGTCCAGGCGGGCCGGTTCCACCCTCTCCAGGCCGGGTGAGAAGAACACTGATGCGATATTCTGTATCTGGCTCCAGGTGCCAGACTTTATAGGTCAGTGAGTTGACTCCATGTGTTTCAGACCAGGGTGAATGACTGGCCCTGTACACAATCTCTCTGCGAATCACCGGTCCGTCACCCACTATAGAGTTAGTGTTGAGTTGGATGATCAGGTAGGTTGGGCCAGAGCGTAGCAGCTGCGGTGGAGCTATCGGTGTGGGTGGGACTACAAGACAATACAGGAAAAAAAAAAAAAAAGTTTTGAGGATGTATTAAGGGGGGCATCACCCTTTATTTGGTTTAAGACATCATGTCTATGGACCACTGAAGAAATGTCTGATGCATGTTTTCATTTAGCATACAGTAAGTACACAGTGAAACTTAACACCACTAAACTTGATTTGCAAAATGAAAGATGACTGTCATCAAATAAATGATTATCAGCTGATTATCAGCGGTCGCAACAGTGGAATGAACTGTCCACTACTCTGGCATGTGTTTTATTCCAGGTACAACCCACACAGAAATGCCAGAACTCAAATCAGCAACCTTCTTGCTGTGAGGCTACAGTGCTAAACACTGAGGCCACCACACTGCCTCCTCTATGTGGCAGCTGAGAGAGATCAGACACAAGTGTATAATATTTAACAATCAAGCTGAATGTCACCCAGAATCGGAATAAACCAAAACTCATGTGAAGATTCCTGTACTGGACTTATCTGGATATATCCAGAAAACATATTTTAATTTATCGCCTCACAGCAAGAATGCCGCTGGTTCAAACCTCGGCTGGGTCAGTTGGCATTTCTGTGTGGAGTTTGCATGTGCTCTCCGTGGTTGCGTGGGTTTCCTCCGGGTGCTCCGGTTTCCCCCACAAGTCCAAAGAAATGTGGTACAGGTGAATTGGGTAAACTAAATTGTTTGTGTTGTGTGTGTGTGTGAATGAGAGTGTATGGATGTTTCCCAGAGACGGGTTGAAGCTGGAAAGGCATTCGCTGCGTAAAACATATGCTAGATAAGTTGGCGGTTCATTCCGCTGTGGCAACCCCAGATTAGTAAAGGGACTAAGTCGAAAAGAAAATGAATGAATGAAGTTGGTATGAATGTTTTTACATGTGTGTGTGTGTGTGTATGTGTGTGTGTGTATGCGTGTGTGTTTGTGCGTGTGTCTGTGTGTGTTCATATTTTTAGTACATAGGTTGGTATACTAGGGATCCACGGTGTCGTAGTGGGTAGCACATTCGCCTCACAGCAAGAAGGTCACTGGTTCAAGCCCCAGCTGGGTCAGATGGCATTTCTGTGTGGAGTTTGCATGTTCTCCCCAAGGTTGCGTGGGTTTCCTCCGGGTTCTCCGGTTTCCCCCACAAGTCCAAAGACGTGGTATAGGTGAATTGGGTAGGCTAAATTGTCCATAGTGTATGAGTGTGAATGAGAGTGTCTGGACGTTTCCCAGAAACAGGTTGCAGCTGGAAGGGCATCCGCTGTGTAAAACATGGATAAGTTGGTGGTTCATTCCACTGTGGCGACCCCAGATTAATAAAGGGATTAAGGCGAAAAGAAAATGAATGAATGAAGTTGGTATGTTATGACTTTGCAGAATATGATTTATGGAACTTTATTTAATATGTCAAGTGTTTAATCATCTTGATTTTATTTAATACTCAACTTATTTGCTGTCTGTTTAATCTTCTTTCAATCTCTGAATTTACGATGCATGTTACATGATCGTATCTAACATGGTAGTCAAAGACTTTTGGTAAGTCTTTTGGCTGTGGCCTCATGTTAACTATAAAGGTTGGACACATCCTTGAACGCCAGTCGAGTTCTATCTTAAAAGGCACATCCCCAGGTTCCCTCAATAGAGAACCCCTCCCCTAATGGGGACACGAGGTCTAAACAGATTCCTTCCCCCTGGCTTTTACCTAATCAAGTAATCAATGCATTTTCTATAAGGCCCAGTTTACACTAGTACAGTATGTTTTGGAACAAAAACGATCCACACTACACTGCTGAAAACGCAAATCACATGACCATACACGCACTGTCATACACTGTAGCATATGCAAACGTCTGAGCTCCAGACAGTCAGCGGGTGCTTTAAGCACACCTCCCTAGATGAGAGCAGCACACGTCGAATATTGAGAAAATGCCCCAATCAGATTAGGGAATATCTGCAGCCACGTCTCCATTTTCAGATGTCTCTGTTTTCCCACATCCACACTGACATGGAGCAGCAGCATTTCAAAACCAAAATGGCCTTGTCAGCGTTTCCAAAACGCTCTGTTTTCAGGACTCAAAAACACTGGGGTAACCGTAGCAAAACTTATGCGTTTTAAAACTAAATTATATTTGTGAAAATGAGACCTAGAACTTTGCTTTCACATCCAGGACCACCCCGCCTGGAACTCCCAAGCTCACATAGATTTCATAAGCAAGACAAATTCTGACCAATGCAAGATATTTTATCTATTTAGTTTTAACAACAGAGAAGTCTTTAGATAACGACAACAGTGGTTGCTTGTACATATTTACAATAGTCATAAAACAACTGCACCCACGTTTGATGGTTTTTGACACACAGAAAGAAACACTTTAAAAGTGTTGATTTTGCTACATGCGGTACTAATTTGTAGTTTATGTAAGATTATTTAATTTTTCTAAAAATATAATGCGTATTTGCAATCTGAACATCTACTGTATATTCTCACCTAAAAAGTCTGAAAAGTATGTGGTCAAAGAGCTGCAGTATTCATCAAACACACTTATTTTTGTGCTAAGCAAATCAGATTCATAATATATTGTGCCTAATAATTCAATTTTGCAACTAAAGATGGATATATATATATATATATATATATATATATATATATATATATATATATATCGGACAGTTGTACATGCTTAGTCTATGCATTGTCTATGAGGTTAGAACCTGAGAGGTTATGTGGATGTTTAGTATTGAGTCAAGCAATTAAATTACTTATGACAAAGTAATTAAAAAGAAATGAAAACAAAATTTTATTGATGTACATTATTATCTTCTAATGACCTATTTTTAAAGTAACTTACCCAACACTGAGAATTATATGTGCACTCCAAAAGTAAAGCATCATACTAGCATTTTAAAATAAAATAACTTGGCTGAATGGAGCTATAAAGCACATCATTATAGGTTTGATTTGGTCTGTTGTTCTTTTATTTGCATATGCACAATCCAAAGTTCTACTGTGACGCCAACACAGCACACTTCAGGCAATATTAATAGAAGTAAAAACAACCACACAATTTGCACAGAACACAAGACAAATAGTGATTACTCTTTTGTTTTATGGACTTCCATTGACATTACCTCAATTCCAGTAGAAACATGAGTCATTCTCTCTTTCAATCATGCTACCATCACGAGAGGCACTTGTAGAAGCGGAATCATTACTAGGACCATAACGAGGCAGCGTGTGGTCATTTACATAACTGATTGCGCCAGTAATTTGGTTATTTTTGGGGAGATGTGTCTGTGATTGGTGGATATGAGTGTAATCAGTCCACTGGTATTCTCAAGTGCTCTAGTCAGAGAGGTTACAACTCTGTAAGGCTTTTGGCTTTTACTGAAGAGAGCACTAGGTGGGGACATGATGTTATTGTAAATCAGTGAATTTGATTGGGAGTTCAGCAGGATTAGAAGATTCCAGAATGTTCTGTTCTGTGAGAAGACAACCTACCAATAGCAAAGAATGATGGCAATATAAATGCTACATTTAAGAGTGCTATAGAGAGGCTAGAATTTGTAAATTATTGCCATTGGCCAAAAAGTTTTGCTTTGTTATAGAAAAAGGCTGGAACTTACTGTTCCTTATCCTAGCTGAGAAGACATACAGTGAAGGAACCTTCTGACATTACCGTAAGCCAGCATAGTGAGAATAGTGAAAATTATTTCATACTTTACTCATCTTTACTTTTTAAAAGTAAGAAATAAGCACATTTGATATTCAGAGAAAAATCAAACAAAGTTATACAAGTTTGGTAACAATTTACAAATATGTTTAATTTCTTAACTTTAAAAAACACAAATTAGTTTAAATCAACAATATAATAAAACATTTATTAAACATGGTTAATGTTAATGTAACCATTAAGTAACACATTATTAACATCAAATGATTTACGAATGTCATTGTTTATATTATTTAAATAAACCTGCACTGTAAATTGTAAGTTGTAAATAAATCTGACCTCACCCAGTTATCAAAATAAATAAATAAACAATGTCCATTTATCAACAAACAATTACATATATATATATTTTTAAATGTATTTCACTTCATTTTCCTTCAGCTTTGTCCCTGATTTATCAGCGGTTTCCACAGTGAAATGAACTACCAACTACACAAACTACTAACTGGTTTGACACAGTGGATGCCCTTTCAGCCACAACCCAGTACTGGGAAACTATACTGTATGTATTTCTATGAATAATATTCCTTATTTTTTTCTAATTTGTGTTTGAATTTATTTAACCAAAATGTTATTAGAGCTTCATTATTACTGCATGCTATATTAGTTTGCTTAGTCAGTGGCTTTGTGGGCTTTGGTTTATTTGATGTTCATAGGCTTTATAGACTGCAAAGGCTGTAAAGACCTTTGAAATATCTCAAATAATATGATAAAAGAGAAAAAGAACTGTGAAGCCTTTGACCACCTGGAACTCCTTCAGCTGTAGACTGTACTGGACTAAAAATAACTTAAATAACCGCACACCTTACAACATTTGTTAACTAATCAGAATCGGGGGGTGGTGAGATGGCGAGTGTTGAGGTGGCGCAGTGGGTATTCGTCTCAAGAATGTGAAAGCAAGAATGTCACTGGTTTGAGCCTTGGCTGGGTCAGTTGGCATTTCTGTGTGGAGTTTGCATGTTCTCCCTGTGCTCGCGTGGGTTTCCTCCGGATGCTCCAGTTTCCCCCACAAGTCCAAAAACATGCTGTATAGCTAACTTGTCCATAGTGTTTGTGTGTGAATGTGAGTGTATGGGTGTTTCCTAGTGATGGGTTGGCTGATTGGCTGATAGCCATGCGAGATTCTGCAATATCAGAAGTCACACATCCTCCACACAGACTCTGCCCACATAGAGTGACAGCAGATCAATAAACTCACTATAGTTTGAGAAATATTGCAGCTGTTGGACAACATAATGCACATTTTAGGCTTTTTTAGGTGAGAATGTATTGTTTAGATTACATCTATGCAGTTTATTCATAAGGAAGATGCCTATTTTAACTATTTGTCAATTCTGAGATACAGCGCATCGGCATCCATCAGCCTGACATTGAGCAGAGCAAAAACTGTAAATGTTGTCCATCCACAAGGTGGCGACAGAGACCGCATAAGCCCTTACGCTTCAGCGTCAACGCTTGACAGAGGGCGTGTCTGAAGTTAGGGCTGTCGTGATCGTCATAGAAGCGTCAGCCAATGAAATTAGTTAACAATCAGCTACTGTCTGAGCTGGTGTATTTGCATACAGGGACCTGATTGGCTGACGCTTCCATTGGCACTTGAAAAGTTGAGAAAGTCCCAACTTCTGCAGCGAGCAACGCCACTGAAGCGGCGCCGACAGATCCACAATGCAGTTCGGCAATGCCTGACGTCACCCATTCAAAGTGAATGGGAAGTGTTGACGCTGACGCCTCATGTGAATGGGGCGTTAGAAGAGAAAAGATTGGTGTATTTTCAAACTACAGCTGATCAAAACATTATAAATATTGTGAGAATAATGCAACAGAGAAATACTGGGAAATGTCTCTAGACTGATGTCATTCATAACCTTAAAATGTCAGCAAAATAGTCTGTTTTGTCATCACTTTAAACATTATGCAAGAGAATCATTCAAATAGCTCTAAAATGATATTGGTGAGTTAGTAACAGTTTCTGCGGTTCTGACGTCAGTTGCAGGTGTAAAGGAATGGTGGAAGAAAGTAGTTCCTTATACAAAAGGTTTTTTTGGAATCCCGTGTTTGATTTTCCTTTTATATACATGATTACGAAATCGAACTGATGTATAAACACAATATCACACTTGTAGCAGTGCAATATAGTTGTATAGCATCACTAGTGGGATACTAATGCACGCTAATGTTTTTAGGACATAAAAAATACATACCTCTAACGATAAGTTCAGCAAAGTTCGACACTGCAGCTCCATATGTTGACTGGGTAATGCACCTATACAGGTCCTGCTCTCCACGCTGGGCTCCTCCCACCTGGAACCATGCAACCAATCGCCGCTCACCTATTGATGACGTCACAGAGTATGGGGCCATCAAAACACCATTACGCCTCTGAAAAAGAAAGTACAAAGTACATGATGCTGAATCTGTCTTCTCTATTTTCACTTGTCTTCACACACAAACAATATACATATTACATTAAAAACAGGATGTGCAAATCTCTGTTTTGACATTATGATCAGTGAGAGGCATGAACATATTTACATCCAGTGTAAGCAAACTGATTTTTTATCCTTCTCTTTTTCTTGTTAATCAACGGCCAAATCTACATTGCATTTAACACTATGACACCACACCAACACAAACCCTTCCTCCAGATCCAGATCTGACAACATTTCTTTAAAACATTTTCCACATAAATAATCATTTATGGTACCACACAATTCACTGAAACATAAACCTAAGAGAGCGTTTACAAATGAACATATTAAATGAAACCATAATACTTAGTGGATAATTCAGGATGACAGAACATGTTTTGATTTAAGAAAACTGTTTAGGAGCATGCATAGTTTTATATTTTCTGTATAATACAAATACATTTATATACAATACACACATATTTAAAGTCTCATATATTTATATTACTTAATAGATCTGATGTTATAGTAAATCAGTGAATTTGATTAAGAGTTCAGCAGGATCAGAAGATTCCAGAATGACAACCTACCAATAGCAAAGAATGATGGCAATATAAATGCTACATTTAAGAGTGCTATAGAGAGGCTATAATTAGTAAATTATTGGCATTGGCCAAAAAGTTTTGCTTTGTTGTATAAAAAGGCTGGAACTTACTGTTCCTTATCCTAGCTGAGAACCATCAACTAAGACATACAGTGAAGGACCCTTCTGACATTACCGTAATCATACCGCAATCTTAATAGATTTTTTTAAAACTCTTTAATTTATTTGTTTGATTGTTTGTTTGTTTGTTTCACCAATAAACAGCAATGGTCAGCCGTATATATTTAAGCAATATGAATAATAATAATACACAGTTATAATTGTATTTTATACTAATAATGTATTATTGTTATTACTGTTATTACTGTAATTACTGTTATTATTATTATTCATTCATTCATTTTCTTGTTGGCTTAGTCCCTTTATTAATCCGGGGTCACCACAGCAGAATCGACCGCTGTTATGAAGCAGACGGGAACAGAGGTAAGTAAAACGATAGTGGGTTTATTGACAGACAACAATGAGCACAATAGGAATAGCCAGGAGCATATGTGATGACGGGTATCTCTCTCCGTGGCTTGTAGACATGATGGGATACAGGAGGATGGACAACACACACCAGATATTGAAGACAACGGATACACAGATGACGGACGACTTGGAGACAGGACACTCGGGAAGACCAGGAAGACTAGGGAGAAACAGAGATTCGGTAAGTACAATATTCAGAGTGCTGAGTTGAGACTACGCAGAGTGGTCACTCAGTGTCCGCTTTCGCTAGAACGTGCCCGGACACTGAGTGTACTGAGGGCTGTGCTTTTATCTGGTGCTCTGTGATGTGCTGCAGCTGCGTGCTCATTAAAACTCAGGTGATAGTGCTCTGTGTGATTGGGTGTCGTGGGAGCCTGACCAATCCGTGACATTACCCCCCTCCCCAGGGCCACCTCCTGAGGGCCTAGACCTCCGACGTCGTGGTGGTCTTCCTCTTCCACGAGGTGCTGGGAATTCAGGATGGTTATTATGGAATTCAGACATGAGTGTTGGATCAAGGATATCTGCTCTGGGGACCCATGATCGTTCTTCTGGACCGTACCCCTCCCAGTCTACCAGGTACTCCAATCTCCCACCATGACGTCGGGAACGTAGAATGTCCTTCACAGCGTAGACCGCTCCTTCCTCTAACATAAGTGGAGGAGGGGGTTCTTCTTCATGTTCAGGCTCTGTGGAGGGAAGGACAGGGTCGTGGTAAGGTTTAAGGAGTGATACATGAAATGTGGGGTGAATACGATACTGTGAAGGTAACTGGAGCTTGTAGGTGACGGGGTTGACCTGTTCCAATATCGTGAAGGGACCAACGAATCTGGGACTTAGTTTTAGAGAGGGCAGCCGCAGGCGGATGTCACGTGTGGAGAGCCATACCTTTTGACTTGGGGTATACACGGGCTCATCAGATCTTCTTCTATCTGCTATGACCTTATTTCTGCGGACTGCCCTCTGAAGATGTTGGTGGGCCTCGTCCCAGACTCTCTCGCTCTCCCGGAACCAGTGATCCACTGCGGGGACATCAGATGGTTCGCCATCCCAGGGGAACAGTGGTGGTTGAAAGCCTAACACACACTGGAATGGCGTGAGTCCGGTGGTAGGTATCCGCAGTGAATTCTAGGCATACTCCGCCCAGCCCAGAAACTGGCTCCAGGAGTTCTGGTGACCGCTGCAGAAAGTCCTCAGGAATCGTCCCACCTCCTGGATCTTTCACTCAGTTTGACCATTAGTCTGGGGGTGGTATCTTGAGGAGAGGCTGACGGTCACACCTAGGAGCTTGAAGAATGCTTTCCATAATCTAGATATGAATTGAGGACCTCTGTCGGATACTATATCCTCGGGTATTCCGAATGACCTGAAGACTTGATTGAAGATCTGATCGGCAGTTTCGAAGGCTGTGGGAAGCCCCTTTAAAGGAATCAGTCTTATGAATTTTGAAAATCTATCGACGATAACTAGAATGCATGTGTTTCCCTCTGATGATGGTAGATCCGTCATAAAGTCCACTCCTAGGTGCGACCAGGGACGATTCGGGATGGGCAAGGGATTGAGTTTTCCAGCTGGCAGATGGCGAGGACTCTTCGACTGGGCACATTCCTTGCAACCTTGGACGTATCTCCTCACATCCCTTGCCATATGCGGCCACCAGAATCGTTGGGATAGAAGCGAGAGGGTGTAGTTGATCCCTGGATGTCCAGTGCCTAGAGAGGTATGTAAGGAGTGGATGAGATCTACCCGCTGTTCAGATGGGATGAACTGCCGATGGGGAGGGCATCCCGGCGGAGGTGGAACATCCGGAGTGGCGACGACTGGAGGATCCGTCCAGGTGATCGGGCAGATGGTGATGTGCTCAGGGAGAATCTAAGTGGGGAGTTCTTCGTAGTCGTGACTCTCATGCATGCGGGAAAGAGCGTCTGCTCTAAGGTTTTTAGATCCTGGACGATAAGAAATGGAAAATTGGAACCGGGAGAAGAAGAGAGACCATCTGGCTTGGCGAGGGCACAATCTTTTTGCCTCCTTTAAGTATTGTAGGTTTTTGTGATCTGTAATCACCTAGAACGGACGTTGGGCTCCTTCCAACCAGTGTCGCCACTCCTCCAATGCGAGCTTAATAGCTAGGAGCTCTCTATCTCCGATACTATAATTCTGCTCCGCCGGGCTCAGCTTCCGGGAGAAATAGGCACATGGATGTAGTCGGGGCGGTGTATCGTGATGTTGAGACAATACTGCCCCGACACCGGTAGTAGATGCATCTACTTCCACGATGAAAGGAAGATCCGGGTCAGGGTGAGTCAGGAGTGGGGCCTTTGTGAATTCCTTCTTCAGAAGACGGAAGGCTGCGGCTGCTTCCCTGGACCAACTTAGCTTCTTGGGCTTATCTTTGAGGAGATTGGTGAGAGGGTTGGTAATGATGCTGTTGTCCTTGATAAATCTCCGATAAAAGTTTGCAAAACCAAGAAATCTCTGGAGTTCCTTAATAGTGGTAGGTTCAGGCCAGAATAGAACAGCGTCAATCTTACCCCTGTCCATTGGGACACTGGAGTGGTCGATATGGTATCCCAAGAACTGAACAGAGGTTTGATGGAAGGAGCACTTCTCGGCCTTGAGGTAGAGTTGATTCTCTCTCAGGGTTTGGAGGACCTCCGCAACGTGTTGGCGATGTTCGGCCTCACTCCGGGAGTAGATGAGGATGTCGTCTATATATATACTATGACACATCGATGAAGAAACTCCAGGAGGACTTCATGGATAAAGTGTTGGAATACGGAGGGGGCGTTTACCAGGCCATAGGGCATGACCTGGTACTCATAGTGACCAGTAGGGGTCACGAAGGCAGTTTTCTATTGGTCCCCCTCACGTATTCTTACCAAATTATACGCGCTGCGGAGTTCCAACTTAGTGAAAATCTTGGCTGCCCTCAGTTGTTCTAAGGCTGCTGGTACCAGAGGAAGAGGATATCTAAATTTTACTGTACCGTTATTCAGGATTCGATAATCTATACATGGCCGCAACCCCCCGTCCTTCTTGGCCACGAAAAAGAAGCTGGAAGCCGCTGGTGATTTAGAGTGACGAATATACCCCTGACTCAGAGCCTCCCGGATGTATTCTTCCATGGCCTTGGTCTCCAGAAGCGAGAGCGGGTAGATCCTCCCTCTAGGCAACTGGGCATCTAGAACTAGGTCAATGGCACAGTCCCATGGCCGATGAGGAGGTAGCTGGGAAGCTCTCTTGGGGCAGAAAACGTCTCGGAATGAGGAATAGATCTTGGGAATATTTATGGACTGCATCTCGGGAGGACTTTCAATGGACGTCACAAACAAGGAAATGGGTTTCCAACCTTTCAGAGGCAGACTGGGAAAACAGGTTGGCGAACATCCACTTCCCCATCTTTTGATCTCTCCTGTGCCCCAAGAGATGATGGGATCGTGCTTCACCAGCCACGGGCGCCCTAAGATGATGTCCATGTTCGCTCCCTCCAGAACCAGAAATTGAATCCTTTCCTGATGTAGTAGACCCACTTGAAGGAGAATGGTTTCACATTGACGATGAATACGTGTCGAGGATTGAATACATTGGGTTATCGGTTGTATTTGGTAGATGTGGGAGGACGCTTCGGTACGGAGTTGGAGTTGATGACAGAGGGATTGGGAGATAAAATTCCCTGCTGACCCGGAGTCGATAAGTGCTGTAACATGAAGAGACACAGAAGAAGCAGTTAATTGTACAGTGGAAGTAAGAGGATGACTTTGCTCGATACTTGAACTAAACACACTCACTGAAGTTCTTGTGGGACGTAGAGGACACTCTAGTCGAATGTGTCCGTTGGCGCCACAATACAAGCACAGACCCCGGGTCAGCCTCCTCTGTCGCTCTGTTGTGGTTAGTCGTCCAGACTCAATGACCATTGGTTCTGGTTCTGGAGGGGAATTTGACTCAGGCGATCGGAGGAGTGCATGTGAATGGGTACCTGTATCTTGTTGATAGGTCCGAAGATGGTCGGAGCATCGTAGTGAGTGTTGAATGAATTTTTCCAGACCCATCGTATCATCTAGAGCGGCTAGTTGTACGCGCAGTGTGGATTCCAAGCCGAGCCGGTAGGTAGTCAGTAGGGATCTTTCATTCCATCCACTAGCAGCCGCTAGAGTACGAAAATGGAGAGCATAATCCTGTGTAGACATCGTACCTTGTTTTAGGTGGTACAGTTGTTCTCCGGCGGCCACTTCTCCATCAGAACGCCCAAAAACCTCCTTTAAGTACTCGGTGAAAGTAGAGATGGAACTCATTACCGGCCCGGCTTGATTCCAGATGGTTTCGGCCCATTTCAGTGCAGGTCCAGAGAGTAGGGAAATAATATATGCGATCTTGGATTTATCTGAGGGATATAGAGAAGGTTGCATGTCAAAAATTAATGAACACTGTAGAAGAAATCCGTTGCACTCCTCCGCCCCAACCTGAGTAGGGTGCTGGTCGGGCCATGGGACTGGAAGTGAAGAGCGAAGAAGAAGTGTTGGATGCGGAAGTGCTCGGTGCTAGTGGTGTGTTGGGAAGGGGAGCTGATGGAAGGAGAATCCTCTTCAACTGATCCACCAGCTCTTGGAAGTGATTGGGGGTGCTCATGTTGTCACAGTGTTGGTCCGGGCTTCTGTTATGAAGCAGACGGGAACAGAGGTAAGTAAAACCATAGTGGGTTTATTGACAGACAACAATGAGCACAATAGGAATAGCCAGGAGCATATGTGATGACGGGTATCTCTCTCCGTGGCTTGTAGACGTGATGGGATACAGGAGGATGGACAACACACACCAGATATTGAAGACAACGGATACACAGATGACGGACGACTTGGAGACAGGACACTCGGGAAGACCAGGAAGACTAGGGAGAAACAGAGATTCGGTAAGTACAATATTCAGAGTGCTGAGTTGAGACTACGCAGAGTGGTCACTCAGTGTCCGCTTTCGCTAGAACGTGCCCGGACACTGAGTATACTGAGGGCTGTGCTTTTATCTGGTGCTCTGTGATGTGCTGCAGCTGCGTGCTCATTAAAACTCAGGTGATAGTGCTCTGTGTGATTGGGTGTCGTGGGAGCCTGACCAATCCGTGACAACCGCCAACTTATCCAGCAATTTTTTTTACGCAGCGGATGCCCTTTCAGCCGCAACCCATCTCTGGGAAGATAACCCATTATTAATAATAACCCATTATTATTATTATTATTATTATTATTATTATTAGTATAGTTATTATTATTATTATTATTATTATTATTATTATTATTATTATTATTATTATTGATCATATTATATGTGATGAAGAAGATGGCGATGATGAAGATAATGATGGCGTATTGTTCACAATTAAATTTGTTTAGGCAGCATCCCATATTGTGTATTCTGGTTAAAATAAGTGAGTCATGAATCACAATATTTTATGATGCATAAACAGAAAAAAGCAAAACTTAAAGATCCAATGAGGTGCTGGTACAGTACATTCTGATTACATGTTTGACTGTAATTATGATGGCCAAACTATTGGTTTCCTCAATTGTTAAAACCCAACAACCGTCTGTTAATAGCCTATAATATATGAGAATGGCGCCTAAAGGTGTCAATTTAGGAAAACTAGTGCTATATTCAGAACGTGAGATGCAGGAAAAAGAAGGAACACACAGTCCCTTCCTTCCTCTAACACACACACACTCTCCAGGTGTTTGGACAAAGCGCTACTCACACAGGAAGTGAATTCACAAAATTCATGAAAGAAAGAGTCTGTCATTTAAAACAAATTAAGGAAAAAAAGGGTATTTGAGAATCGACCTTCATTTAGCTCTATTATGTCAGTTCAAATCTGTATGACAATTATTTCTCTGTTGGCAGAAAAGGCAAAACAATGCAGAGAAAAAAAGTTGCCTTTCAACTTAATTTCTCTCAGAAATTGACAGCAGATGCCATAAATAATTAATAATAAAGAGCAGGAACCATTTTATTAAACAAGGAATTTTAGATGGTATAGTCTTTGACGTGTAAAACACCAATAATCTTTGTTTATTAGTTTGTTTGTTTGGTTGTTCAACTGTTTTAACATGTTTCTTGTACAAATTTATTGTACAAAAAGACTGCAAATATTATTTTGAGAATATTTATATATTACAATATTCATACATTTAATAACTGTTACAACAACAACAACAACAACAACAACAACAACAACAACAACAACAACATTGGTTTGAATGACTATACTGAGCATGAGTTAGAAAGACTACTTTTATGATACATATATGGTGTTTTCTTGTTGTTTAAAGTGGGATACCCATGGTCACTACCAGCTTTAATTTTGCTGCAAAGACCAGCATGAGCACTGCAAAACATATCACTTTGTATTTAATCAAAGAAAGAAAAGTCAGGCCTGCAAGAACATGAGGGTGAGTAAATGTTGACAAAATATGCATTTTGGGAAGAACTAATCCAAAAACACACATCATTTTGGACATCTAACAACAACACATCTTTTGTTGCCTGCAAATGCACTTTTCTAAAAGCCTTAATCTTTTCTGAATTGCTTAGAAGCATTTGTGATGCCAGAAAAGCAGATGAGAAAATAAACACAGAACTGAAATGGCTGGCAATTATACAAATGATGTAAATATCAACATTTTACGCCTCACCACACTGTGCCTTACGGTCACGCCAGAGCAGCAGGATAAATACTACACATCAATTAAAATGGGAAGCAAACTTTCTAACGTGAGCGTGTGTTTTGAACTATTTCCCCCTGCCTGAGAAGAGATTCTGCTAGTGAACTGGTGATGTGCACAGACAGATTTGTTTGTACTATTTAAACTGCAGTGAGAACATAGCTGAGAGAAGCTCAATCCAAGATGGATTCGCTCAAAGCCAAAACAGGATCAACATGGAAGCTGCAGTTTAAGTCACTTGACAGAAGACCTCAAGATGTCCACATCACAGGTGAAAGGATATTCAGTGCTAAATAGCTGGAATTGCAGGAATTGTGGATAGTAAGGGATGTACAGTAAGAACAGTGTACTTAGGATTAACTACAGTATACTGCTATTCTAAGACAGGCAGTTAAAGGCAGTTTACATAATGTTTTCACCCAAAAAAATTATTAAACAGATATATTAATTAAAATAATATTTTAGTCACCAAGCATTTTTTATGGTTGCAAATTGAAAGATAATAAAAATATAAATAAATAAATAAATAAATAAATAAATAAATAAATAAATAAATAAATAAATAAATAAATTGCAAACCTACACATTTTTAATTAAAATTGTCCCTTTTTATTTGCTTCTCTAGATTTTTCCTCTTTTTTAAATTTGTATTTAATATTTTTCTATAACATGTAAATATGGATAGTTTTTGGACCGTTATTGTACAGTAAGTTATTTTGTTAGATAAGCTCCAGATTTGGCTTCAGCATTGACTAATCTAATGTATATTCACACATATAATATTGTATAGCTTCCTATTAAATATCGGAATTTAAAAGATAGATTTGTGAGCGGTGTACTTCTATATGCTGAGCACTGTATGTATGTATGTATGTATGTATGTATGTATGTATGTATGTATGTATGTATGTATGTATGTATGTATGTGATTATTACTTCCTTTTTATTTGCAATAACTACAGCTAGTGTAATTGCAAGTTAAATGGGCAAAAATGTAACAGCCTTATTAGGTATCATTTAAATGCATATGCTGGTTGTTAGTGATAACTGATATTAGGAAAGATCAGTGTGAAGTGTTTTGCCTGTGGTGAGGATTTGAAGAAGACATTAACTACATTAATTAAATGCTAGGAGGTGTATGAGTTTCATATAATGTCCCTCTTTATTTCTCTCTCTCTCTCTCTCTCTCTCTCTCTCTCTCTCTGTGTGCGTGTGTGTGTGTGGAGTTTGCAAAGCGAGGCTAAAGGAACAATTAAATAGAGGAAATTAAAACTGTCAATTTATATGTGCTGGATTCTGTGTAATAGCATGATGTGGATATTTCCCAACATGAAAAAAAAGTGTTATAGCATTCATCTTTGGACAAGTTATTGATTTTATAATGCTGCTAGCCAATATAAAATTAAAGTTGCCCAAAAATTTAATTAACATGAAAATAATTTTGAATTTTGCTGTGTAAAAGCATAAACATAAATGTGAATATATATATACTATGCTGACAACCATTCGGACTACTGTAGCTTAAGTTGATCTCACACATTCATAGTGCTAGCAATTTTGCTCTTTAGATTTAGAACGTAGCTGTCTATGCAGAGAATACATAGTTAGAAACTGACACAGTGTTGTCCTCTCTTTTGAAATAGATTTTCCAATTGAATTTACATAGGAAAAGTAAAAAAAAAAAGTGTTTCAGACGTGTAAACGCTGACAGAGTGATGAGAGTGATGTCTGCCTATACATGCAGATGAATTTTAATAATATCTCAGTCTTAATCATCAGAGTTTCATCTGGAGTTGGCCCACCCTTTGCGTCTATAACAGCTTTAACTCTTCTGACAAGGTTTAGGAGTGTGTTCATAGGCATTTTTGAACATTCTTCTAGAAGTGCATTTGTGAGGTCAGGCACTGAGGTTGGACCAGACGGCCTGGCTCTCAGTTTCCGCTCTAATTCATCTCAAAGGGACCATCCCCAAATGGTTTCCACAAAGTTGAGAGCATGACACTGTCCAAAATGTCTTGGTGTGCTGAAGCATTAGGAGGTCCTTTCACTGGATCTAAAGGGCCAAACCCAACCTCTGGGAAAAACAAATAAAAATAACTGCATCACATCTGTAGGACCCCAATTCACTGCTTCAAATCCTAAATGAACTCTTACCCCCAAACCAGTGAAAGGTTCTAAAAATCTAAAGTTCTTAAAATCTTTGGCAACTCTGTGTTGAAATATCTAAATATGTTACCCTCAAAGATAAGCCACAATCAGGAAAATAGACTGCCTTTAATTTAAATTTATGTCAGAACAAATGGTTGACTGCTAACTCCCTGCAATGAACCATTCAAACAACAATGCTAGTTAATATGCCACAATGACCATTTGCTTGTGAATTGATGGTAAAAATTTATTTTGATGGTCCATTTGAGTATTAGTAGACTGTCTGCTTAATATTTGTTGATACTGACATTCAACAGACATTTAACTGACTATAAGAAACTTTGCAAGTACATGTCAACTCACACTAACCCTAAACCTAACCTTAACCCTAACCTCAACCTAACAGTCTACTTATAATCTAATGAGAATTAGTTGGCATGTACCTGCAATGTAACTTAAATTCAACAAACGCACCGTCAAAATAAAGTGTGACCAAATTGATAACTTACATCAGCCAACATGGCAGTTTTATAACATTTCAGAGTGCTGAGAGATAATTTATCAATCCACAAGTACTGGTCATCGTGTGTTCCAAACAAAGGTCACTCTGTACCATTCAGAGACAAATGATGACACTTAAACATATGAGTTGAAAGACAATCATTTAAAACAATTTGGCAATAAAAGCACAGCGATAGCAGAGCAGAGTATCCATTTGAGCTGAAGAGACTGGGGCCATTTGGCCAAGTGTATCCTTGAACAGCATACTGTAGTTTTTATATATTAATGTGCTATTGTAACCCATTAAGTGTGGGTTACAATCGACACATTGATTGTAACCCTTCAATGAGTTACAATTCACGTAGATAATAAAACTGGTGAAAGTTGTGGTGCATTGGTTTGAATGAAGAACGCTCCGGTTACTAAGGTAACCCTCGTTCCCCGAGGGGGGGAACGGAAATGCTATGTGGAAAAATTCCACTATGGGGATTTCGTTCAGAAAGCCAATCATCTGAAAGAGTATGTAAACGGGCCAATGAAATGCCAATGAGTTGGCAGCTTCAGCTTGCGCAGCTGATGCTTGTTGCAATCAATTTGGCAATAAAAGCACAGCGATAGCAGAGCTGAGTATCCATTTGAGCTGAAGAGACTTTCACCCCAACAGCTAAGGGGCATTCATTGTGGCAACGGAACATAGCATTTCCGTTCCCCCCCTCGGGGAACGAGGGTTACCTTAGTAACCGGAGCGTTCCCCTTCAGGAGGGGAACTTCAATGCTATGTGGAAAAATTCCACTATGGGGAAATGTATGGAAAACGCCACAATGAATGGACCTTACCTTGCCCCCGATGAGAGGTTAGCCAGGCTGAGTAGAGCGTGAGCGCACCTGCATCACCGGAGGCGCGGTCTTCCAACGTGTTCCCTGGCCCTTACTTGTCCCACTTCAACAGAAGATTTACGGATTTAGATATATTTTTCGGGAGTCGCAAGACATCTAGTAATTTCTAGGAATTGATACGACAGTACGTTGGGAAAGCGTGCAGTCCCGATAGGGAGGACGCTGCGGAGGCCACCTGCTGCCCGAGTGGGGAGACTGGTGGCAAGAAAACATAAGGACTAGCCCTGAAAAGGGGAGTACGCATATGAATATAAGATGGTTAGCTGTGAGGGAAGACACGGGTCCTGCCTGAAAAGGGGGACAGCATCGTGGCTAAATATGCATATGGGATCACCAGCGGGGATCGCACATAGCGGGCACCTATACCCAGAACGCGGGCTGACCAGCGGGCAGACCTACAACGTAACGGGCCAGCGTCTGACTCCTCCGCTGAGTCAGATGCTGGGGGCCTCGGAGGAATCTCTGCAGGGCTCACCTAAGCGGGGAACTTTACTGACAGAGCAAAAAAGGCGCACGTACCTCCGTGTTAAGGAGAATGGCGCAGCAAGCGTGTTACAACACCTCACCGAGTGTTTCCCCAATCACCAAAGGTTACCTAATACCCTTGAGGAAACCGGCTCCACTCGCAGATTGTAAAATCTTGCAAATGTGTTAGGTGTCGCCCAGCCCGCAGCTCTACAGATGTCTGTTAGAGAGGCACCGCGTGCACGCGCCCAAGAGGAAGCAATGCTCCGAGTGGAGTGCGCTCGCACCCCTGGGGGACACGGCTCACCCTGGCTTTGGTAAGCGAGGGAGATGGCATCCACTATCCAGTGGGCCAACCTCTGTTTTGATACGGCACTTCCCTTCTGCCGACCACCTTAACAGACGAAGAGCTGCTTAGATGATCTAAAGCTCTGAGTGCGTTCCACGTAAATTCGCAAAGCGCGAACTGGACACAGCAGATGAAGGGCTGGGTCTGCCTCCTCCATGGGCAGCGCTTGCAGGCTCACTACCTGATCCTTAAACGGTGTGGTAGGAACCTTGGGCACATAGCCGGGCCGGGGTCTCAGGACAACGTGAGAGTTAGCCGGTCCGAATTCCAGGCACGAGTCACTGACCGAAAATGCCTCCAGGTCCCCGACCCTCTTAATCGATGCCAACGCGACCAGCAGAGCTGTCTTCAGGGACAGAAATCTTAAAGATACTGATTCGAGTGGTTCGAATAAATCTCCGCGCAAGCTCGTGAGAACGAGGGCGAGATCCCAAGAGGGCATGAGAGGGGGGCGGGGTGGATTTAATCGCCTAGCACCTCTGAGGAACCGGATGATGAGGTTATGCCTTCCCACAGAGCCGCCATCTATCGCATCATGATGAGCGGAGATAGCGGCCACGTAAACTTTCAGTGTGGAGGGCGACAGCCTGCTCTCCAGCTTCTCCTGAAGAAAAGAAAGCACAACGCTGATCTGGCAGTTTCGGGGGTCTTCTTTGCGAGAGACGCACCACTCAGTGAATAGACTCCACTTCAGGGCGTAGGCGCACTCGTAGAGGGGGCTCTAGCCTGAGTGATGGTATTAACCACCGAAGCCGGTAGGTTACCTAAGTCTTCCTCGCGTCTAAGGACCACACGTGGAGATTCCAAAGATCTGGGCGAGGGTGCCAGATGGTGCCCTGTCCCTGAGAGAGTAGGTCCTCTCTCAAAGGGATCTGCCAGGGGGGGGCCGTCGCGAGGAGGGAGAGTTCTGATATCCAGGTCCGGTTGGGCCAGAGAGGCGCAACTAGCAAGACCTGCTCCTCGTCCTCCCTGACCTTGCACAGTAACTGCGCGAGCAGGCTCACTGGGGGAAACGCATACTTGCGTATGCCCCGAGGCCAGCTGTGGGCCAGTGCATCCGTGCCGAGGGAGCCCTCGGTCAGGGAAAAAAAAAAACTGGCAATGAGCGTTCTCGGAGGAAGCAAACAGATCGATCTGGGCCTCCCCGAAGTTCGCCCATATCAGCTGGACCATCTCGGGGTGGAGTCTCCATTCTCCTGGACGTAGAGGCTGCCGTGAGAGCGCATCGGCTGCACGGTTGAGCTCGCCTGGAATGTGAATGGCGCGCAGCGATTTCAGCCGCGGATGACTCCAGAGGAGCAGACGGCGGGCGAGCTGAGACATGCGGCGAGAGCGGATACCCCCCTTATGGTTGATATACGCTACCGCCGCCGTGCTGTCCGTCCTGACCAGCACGTGTTGGCGCTCCAGCACCGGAGAAAAACGGCGGAGAGCGAGAAACACTGCCAGCAGCTCTAGGCGCCCGCAACACACGGCCCCCCCAGCCCGTGCTGGAGGCATCTGTTGAGACAACAACATGCCTGGACGCCTGTCCCAGAGGCACACCAGCCTGTAGAAACGAGGAGTCGTTCCAAGGGCTGAGGGTGCGGCGACACAGCGCAGTGACAGTCACCCGGTGTGTGCCCGCGTGCCATGCGTGTCTGGGGACTCGATCGTGAAGCCAGTGCTGAAGTGGTCTCATATGGAGTAATCCGAGTGGCGTGACAGCGGCTGCGGATTCCATATGCCCCAGGAGCCTCTGAAAAGATTTCAGGGGGACCACTATTTTGCTGTCGAACTCTCTCAGACAGTTCAGCATTAGCCAAGCGCGCTCCCCGGAGAGGCGCGCTGTCATGGTGACCAAGTCCAGCTCCAACCCGAGAAAAGAGATCCTCTGCACGCGGGCGAGTTTGCTCTTCTCTCGGTTGACCTGAAACCCCAATAGGTCGAGGTGCCGGAGCACCCTGTCCCTGTGCATTATCAACTGCTCCCTCGAGTGGGAATAAAATCAGCCAGTCGCGAGAAAATTGAGTATGCGGATGCCCGCGAGCCGAAGGGGCGCTAGGGCACCCTCCGCGAGCTTGGTGAAGACCCGCGGAGACAAGGAGAGCCCGAAGGGGAGGACCTTGTACTGCCAAGCTCGACTCTCGAACGCAAACCGCAGAAACTGATGGTGGCGTGGAAGAATGGAGACATGAAAGTACGCGTCCTTCAGGTCTATTGCTGCAAACCAATCCTGAGGACGAACGCACCAGAGGATGCGCCTCTGCATGAGCATCTTGAATGGAAGCCTGTGAAGACACAATTCAAATGCGCAGATCTAGGATTGGCTATAACCCACCTTTCTTTTTTGGCACGATGAAGTACGGGCTGTAAAACCCGCTCTCCATCTCGGCTGGAGGGACCGGCTCTATTGCATCCTTCGCCAGGAGGACAGCAATCTCCTCTCGCAAGACAGGGGCGAACAGGGGCTGACCCCGGTGAAATACATACCCGTGAGCTTGGGAGGCCGTCTCGCGAATTGGATCGCATAGCCGAGTCTGATTGTGCGTATGAGCCACCGCGAAGGGCTGGCCCGCGCTAACCAGGCAGGCAGAGCCCCCGCTAATGGCTGCATCGCAACAATCGCTGACGTACCTGCAGTGGGGCAGCGCGGAGTGGGAGCGCTGATCCGGGAAGCGCTGGGGTCCCGCGGAAAAGCTGGAGGCAAGAGATTCACTCCCACCTTGCTCCTATACTCCGGGAGGGGGCTGGAGGAGTGGGAGAAAGGAGCCCGTCCTCCCACAGCTCATGAGCCACTGGCGAAATGCACCGACTCTGCGAGCCAGAAGGCATAGCGTCCCGGACTGGCAGAGTTCGGGCTGTCACATCCGAGGAAGTGGAAAAGTGCTCCTTCATTGAGCCCGGCCCTCCACCGGGGAAAGAGCAGCTTCCCTCTTCTCCAGATGACCCGTCTCAGGGACGCTTCGTGGTCCGTTACCGGACTTAACGGCGCCCTGGGCGGGACGGGCGGCCTGATTACGAGGTGCTCAACGCTGCCGCTTTGCCGGAGGCATAGACGGGGCGGGGCAGCACTCGCAGGTGGCCGCCCTCGGCGAGGAGCAGCAGACGTGGATAGCTCGGTGGGCCGAGCGGTCTTACAGACCCGCCGATAGATGACCTCATCTGACTGCTCTCTCACCGCCTTGAATTCCTGGGTGAATTCAGACGGTGTCGCCGAACAGGCCAGCCTGGGATATGGGGAAGTCAAGAAAGTGAACTTTGTCGACTCCGTGCATACCTTTTGCCAGGTTTAGCCCAAGGTGGCGCTCCTGGACCACTAATGTGGCCATCGTCCTTCCCAGGGCACACGCAGCGGACTTGAGATCCGTGGAGCTCAGTCGGGTGCGGTGCGGGGCTCTAACAAGCCGGGGTCGGAACCACCCTCGTGCAGCTGGGTCAGCGCGTGCGCATATCCCCTAGCGTGCAAGGTGGAAGCAGCCTGGCCCGCGGCTGTGAGGGCTCTGGCTCCGAGGGAGGCAGAAAACCATCACGCCTTGGACGAGAGACGAGGCTGACTTCAGCAGAAAGAGGCACCACGCGGCCGCAATGGCACTCTCAATCTGGGGAATCAACTCGTACTCCCTGGCTGCTCCACCATCCAGGGTGGTGAGGTGGAGGCGCACGCAGAACGGGCAGAGAAAGATACCCTCTAAACTGCGTGAGCCCACTGCGCACGTCCGGAAAGAAAGAGATGGGAGGCCAGAAGGTCTTGCCTTTTAATCCTCCACATACACCCATCTAGTCGGTCCGGTCGTGGGGCTGGGGGATAAACCATCTCCAGGCCCACGGCCGAAACAGCCCAGGAAAGCGCGATTATCATGTCTGTTTCTAGATCCGACCCCGCGCTCGCTACCCCGGAGGGAGGGAGCGGGTTCGCATCCTTCATCAGACAAGGATAACCCACCTCCGATGCAGCGGTGGACATCTGAGCCTCGGTGTCGTTAAGTGAGAGGGCGGCCATCCCAGGATGGATCGCTTCTCTCACTCAAAGCTTGGATGGAGCGCGTGGAGGAGCGAGAGGTTCACAGGCCCGAGGGCGGCGGATTTACTCCCACTGTAACCCTCAGATCTGCCCGAGTGCCCACCGCAGAGCGGGGGACAACTGGGGTGTGTGGCCCTTTTGCAAGAGCGAGCCGCGATCTTAACTGCGCAACAGACACGCCACCGCAGTGATGGCATGCACTGTCCGCGAGCACCGCATTAGCATGCTGGACCCCCAGACATGCAACGCAGTGCTCGTGCCCATCATCCGAGGACAGGAAACCACCGCATCCAGAAACGCACAGTCGGAGCGCCGTCTTGAAAAAGACGTGCTGCACGACCGTGTTGCTCTTTTAGGATGCAACAATACATACCGCTCTGGAGGACCGGACCCAAAGAACGCCAGGCAAGGGAGAAGCCCAGCTCGACCGTCTGCCGCTGCGTGTCACACACTCTGGACCGGGAGACCGCTCTCGTTCACTCTCTCTGTGTAATACAGCTGGAGGAACCCTCATGACTCTCTCAGAAGCTTCGTGAAAGACTCTGAAGCGAAAATGGATACTCAGCTCTGCTATCGCTGTGCTTTTATTGCCAAATTGATTGCAACAAGCATCAGCTGCGCAAGCTGAAGCTGCCAACTCATTGGCATTTCATTGGCCCGTTTACATACTCTTTCAGATGATTGGCTTTCTGAACGAAATCCCCATAGTGGAATTTTTCCACATAGCATTGAAGTTCCCCTCCCGAAGGGGAACTTGTTTTAGTGATTTAACCATAAAAAAAATATTTAAATTTGCAACAATATTTGCAACAATATTTTCTCATGTAGACTATGATGTAGTGTGCTAAGAGGAAAAGTATGGGGTGTCACCTCACCCTGCATCGGCTCAGCTCAAGTTATAAATGTCGGTCACTCAAACTCTGGGCAGCTTCTTCTTTGCTTTTTATTTTTTGTGCAACAGCACCTCAGTGTACTCTTCAGGCACTCTGTGAAGTTTTACTGTGGTCACAAGATGGATGTCACCCAAACAGACATCCAGTGTTGTTATCTGTCCCCACCCATAATGATTAATCAGGTTGTAATGGTTGTAAGCCATACATTTGATTAATTTTTGATTAGATTAAACTATAGATTCGAAATCACTTAAAAGATAATTAATCCCTACAATTTCTATATTAATTATGCTACAGTTAACAATAAAGCCTCTATAAATATTCATAATTAAATAATATATATTTTTATCATTAATTATGTTTCCTAGTGCTGGATACAGCTGGAAGGGCATCAGCAGCATAAAGCATATGCCAAAGTAATTGGCGATTCATTCTACAGTGACAACCACTGATAAATCAGGGACTACACTGAAGGATAGCGAGTGAGTATTATTAATTATTAATATTCATCCCCTTTAATTTGTTACAATGTGCACTGTCCCTAAAAAGCCCTTTTTGAATGACAATTATTTCCCAAAAGTTCCATAGCTTCTCAAAGATTAAGCACATGCTTTCAGATGAAGATAAATTCATTGTATACATCTGAGTTTGTAATCCTATAAAAAACATCTCAATAAAAAGTTGATATTTAAATGTGGGATCCAGAAATCTGACCTAAAAGATTCACTTTCCTGCAACTCATCACACTAGATTCACATTGGGTGTTTGCATCGATGCTGATACAATCGTCATAGAGACAACAAAACAACAACACACAACACAGCTTTTTGACAGCTAGTCAATAATCAACAGAAAACACAGACACAGCATTTTTACCAAGGTAATGTGTGTATTTTTTTAATGCACAAAAGATGCTGCTTTTCTGATCCATATAACCACAATTTTTGTCCAGTAAAATACTCAAATTACTGCAAAATACAAGTGAATGATGCATTTCAATGACCAAAAGGGATTTACAAAACAACTTTTAGATCGATCCCCTTTAGGAACTCTGAGGTGTGGATTTGGATAGCAATTAAATCACCACATAACCTTGGTGTTTGTCAAAAAACAGTGGGTAATTAAGCTGGGGATTTTTACACAGATGGTGAGAGAAAAACAAAGACATTCTGGATTCGGATGTCAATAAAATCACCAACTCCATCCTGTAAATGGTGAAAATCCCTTACGTCCCCCTGAGAAACAATTACAGTGCGAATGGGGCTTTTGAGAGGATCCAGTCAATCATGGAACCAGAACTCAGTGTAAGTTCAAGACCACTTTGACCGCCTGGAGAGTGAGATTGTATGATGGTGAAAAGAGAAAACAATAGGCGAGAGTGAATGTTAACTGTAAGATGCTTTGCAAATCAGCTAGCTGTTTATTTGTGAAGCTTTCAGTGTAGCTATAATAAGGACCCTGAACCCTTATCTTCCTCTGTGTTTGCTCACATTTCAATTTAATAAGGATGTAAAGAGACTATTTGCTTCTTTTAAATCATGAAATGAAAATGTATTGTTTTGAAAACTTTAGTTTATGTGATTTTTAACATCTATATGCCTTATATTTAAGATCTGTATGCTGGAAATCAAACTTTAAACAGATTTTCTTTCTCTTTTGGGAAATCTAACCCTGCAATATATTTTTGTTTAGTCAAGTACTCTGTAACTGAGAAAATAGCATTTGGGATAGTTAACGACTAACTAATGGTTTTGGATAAATTCTACCATTCAACAAACAGGGCAGCTTTACAGCATCTCAGAGTGACAAGCAAATAAAATGCCTCTAAATTATCAACTCAATCATTTTTATTTCATTTTTTAGTTTTATTATTTTATTATTACTATTTTTTTACACGGTTTTGGGATAGATTTAAATTAGTTTCTTAATTGAAAATACAATGTTTATGTGTTGTGTTGTAAATAATGAATGCTTATTTCTTCTTATTATTCATTAATTCATTCATTTTCTTGTCGGCTTAGTCCCTTTATTAATCTAGGGTTGCCACAGTGGAATGAATTGCCAACTGACCCAGCCGAGGCTCGAACCAGCGACCTTCTTGCTGTGAGGCGAACGTGCTACTCACTACGTCACCATGGCGCCCAGGTCCTATTATAATATTACATAAACATATACACAGCATAATTAAATTGCATTAACTTTGTCTACTGGATTCAACCAACTTGGGCTAAGTTGCTAATCATTTTCATTCATTCATTTTCTTTTTGGCTTAGTCCCTTTCTTAATCTGGGGTCGCCACAGCGGAATGAACTGCCAACTTATTCAGCATATGTTTCTACACAGCGGATGCTCTTCCAGCTGCAACCCGACCATGTTCGCGACCACAGGGAGAACATGCAAACTCCACATAGAAATGCCAACTGACCCGAACCAGTGACCTTCTTGCTGTGAGACGAATGTGCTACTCACTACGCCACAGTGGTGCCTGCTAATCCTTTAATTTAATTTAATTTAATTTAATTTAATTTAATTTAATTAATTAATTAATTAATTAATTAATTAATTAATTAATTAATTA
>CAIGQQ010015483.1:1225623-1247566 GCA_903798035.1 Danio albolineatus | reverse complement strand
TATTATTATTATTATTATTATTATTATTATTATTATTATTATTATTACTTATTTATTTACTAATTCCACTTATTTATGTAATAGGGCATTATTTGCTAACATACAAACATTGATTTGCGCACAGTTCCAGGACATTCATCTGAATCTTTGTACTGACATATTAAAGTTTTGTTGTTGTTGGTGGTGGTGGTAGTTTCAGTATTTTCTGTATTTTTTTTATCAAAAAATTATTATTTACAGACAGAAATAAAGGGGGAAACATGAATCAATTCATTGCCATCTGTGAATTGTGGTACTGTATGCATTATCATAACAAAAGCTTTTTGATTTTTATATTTGATTGTCATTCATATTTATAGCCCTGAATAAACATCCATGAGCAAGATTCTCGGTTTTGTCATCACTGAGTAATCACAATATTCCACTTAATACAAGGAATGAAATCCGCATTACATTGTTAGTTGATCTTTGCTAGTGTTTCGCTATTGTTGTTATATGTATTTATACACTTGCACCATTGAACTGTTGTGTAAATGTGATACCAAATGTTGTATGTACAAACTACCCTTGTGTATATTCCGAATCACAGCTGCGTTGATACAGAATTTCTTCTGTGATATTGCTTCTTTAAAGGTATTCCACATGACATTTGAAAACAGGAACTAATCTTGGCAATATCTTATATTTGTTCGAGATTTGCTGACCTTTTCAAACAGTCTTGAGGGTCTACAAGGGTTTTCTCTGTTATGAAATTTCTCATTTTATTACTTTGTTCTCACACGTCAACAAACCTCCTGCATGTTGGTAATTTTAACTTGATACATTTTCTTTTTCACTACTTTTTTATTATTAGATACAAAGTTAACAAACATTAATTTGATAACAACAAATATGAACTGAAGTTTAGTTGAAAAAAGTTTAAATAAGCTAGTCACTTCAAAAGTTTATTCAGTAATATTTTTGTGTTATTAAACAAGTAAAATGGATTTGAGTCTTAAATAAAGTGATTAATTTTATATAAACAATCAGAAACAAGCACCCAACATGTAAAGAGTGTTGATAAGAAGACCCATGAACACCTAACGTCAGCCAGTCTGATACTGTATAAAAGTCTCACAAAATCATTGTAAAAGTGTGCGTGTGTATGCGTGAACATATCTCTGTTGGATAGCTCCATCTGCACAGGACCACAGTGAAACCTGTGTCTCCATGGTGACAGTCTTTCCCCCTGACCCCAAGACAGGTTCTGCACTCCATTGTCATTCAAGACGGCAAATACTTGTTGCTTGAGGAGAGGTTTTTTTTTTTCGTCTTCTTTTTAAAGGCCGGTAAGGGCCTCTGGGTGAGTTGAGCCTAAAAGTCTCCAACAGACAAAATGTCTCCATGGGTTTAATTTTTTTTTTCAGAAATGCCATCTATTATCATTCATTACTGCATCATTGTGGATGGTTTATTGTAATGGTCCGATGTGGTTTTGTAATCTGAAACAACTTGCAGTTTCTGAATTTGTTCAACTTAACATGCTAAGTTTTTTATTGTTTCAACTAGTCTGTAAGTTGACTTAAACATTGTGTGTTGCCTCAACTTAAAAGCACATGCTAAGCTACATTTGTCCTAGCAATTACTTTGTAAGGATATTATATTGTAAAAAACTTTACTTTTAAAGGAAATAATTGCCAAGACAACTATATTGTAAGTAATGTGTGTGTAACTGTGTAATTTAATTTAATCCAAAGCATCTTTGTTTCTATAGCGCTCTTACAATGTAGATTGTGTCAAAGCAGCTTAACATAGAAGTTCCAGTAAATTAAAACTGTGTCAGTCCAATTTTTACAGTTGAAGTTCAGTTTAGTTCAGTTCAGTGTGGTTTCATTTTCACTGCTGAAAAACAAAACACTGAAGAGCAAATCCATCGATGAGCAGCTCCACAAGTTCCAAACCAAGCAAGCCAGTGGCGAGAGTGGTGAGGACCAAAACTTCACCAATTGATGAATGTAAAGAAAAAAAAAAAAAAACGAGAGAAAACGGACTGAGTTGGGCATGACAATTTCTCTTCTGGACAAACTTATTTTTGTATGGAACGTATTAAATAGAATCATTTCATAACATGTGTAATGCACTTGGTTATATGTGCTACAGTATTGCTAATTGAGAAAATATGCTCAAAGAACCTATATGTTAGGACAGATAACTAGATTACATGTACTGTATTTCAACTAAATTTTGCAAGTCTCGGTTACTCCAAATAAATAGTTGGGTCAAATATTTATTTCTATCAACTAAAAAATTTAAGTTGTAAATATTATCAAGAAAAAAACATATACAATTTATTTACTTTTAACAGTGTGTGAAGGGATTTTTTTTTTTTTTACAAATCTAGAATTTTTATGAAATATTGTGTTTCTATCTTAAGACAGGTAATTTAACCTTGAAGAACTGATAGGAGGGAGAAAGCCCTCCATTCCTTGTCAAACTCTGCAGACACGTGTGTGATGTGTGATGTGTTTGTGTAATCTGGCACTATCTGACCCTCTTTCAAGAGAATAAAATCCTCTTTAAATGCAACAAATTGAATGTACCACTAAATAAATGATTGTGCTATTTAGGAATGTATGTTTAAAAACAGCTGCTTTGTGCCTACACTTTAAAATCCACTTCACATCGCACAGACAAACCAGTCTGCCGATGTTTGTTGGATCAGCATCTGTTGTCATTCGCTGTCTGTTGCCATTGGTCAGGGTGTATCAACTAAACATGTTCTTTATTTCTCACCTTTTAAATAAATAATTTTAAAATTAAATAATAAAATAATAATAATAATTAAGATAATAATAATAATACTAATAATATTAAAAATACTACTACTACTACTACTACTACTACTACTAATAATAATAATAATAATATATTAAAAATGAATATTTTAACTCTCAGTATGTAACTTAATAAAAAAAAATAATAATAAAAATATATATATTATTTTTAAATCGCAATGTGTGACTTGCTTCCTAATGTCACAGTCAGTGTGCCTCTGTGTTTAAGTTTCCTAACTGTATGTTTTGTTCCCATTACTTTAAACCCATTTATTACAGTAATTGTCTCCACTCCCCTAGTTATCTTATCGGCTGGTTTGCCCATTGTTTCATCAGATTATAAAAGCCCTCCTATTTCAGTCTCCTGTTGTCAGTTGTTAAATGTAACCCCCCTGGATATGTTTATGAGATCTGTCTCTGTTTCTGCCCTACTGTCTTCACTCTTCTTTCTGGATTGCTTTGGATTTGTTACTGATCAAATTGGATATGTTATGTAATGTTTATTCGAGTAATAACTGTGCAAATGCATGTAACTAGTTGCTTTAATGGCTATAAATACGAAGCAAACAAGCAAAATAATGTTTTGTCAGGGAATAAAGTGTGATTAATTAACAGTGTATTTTTGGTTTGCAGAGACTGTCAGCAGTTTCTGCCATGTTTACATCTGGCCTCCATCAGCAATGTGCAAATTTGCCAAACTGAGCATTGTCTTCCTGTCGCTAATATTCACTGTTACTGTACATGTTTTACAGAAATATATGTCAGAATCTAGATTATTGCAACAGTAGATATAACTGCTGTTTTGCAATATTAAATATTAACTTTTTGAAAAAAAGATGATACAACTGCACATCCATGTGTTATCAGTAAATTGATATTTTCCCCATCCATAAACTGTTACTAGCTAAACCTCAAACTTCATTCATTTGATTTCACCCCGGGATGCTTTGGCAGTCATTTTAATAATGCATCACCAAGTAAAAGTGAGCCGAATACTGTGAAATACAGAAAGACAGATCTTCAGCACATTTACCTGATGGAGTCAGCACATTAAAAAAGGCAAGATATGTGTCAATGCTCACTGTGGCTGTATTTGTTTGGTGGAAAATAAGCTACCGTAGCAACAGTAATTTTGCAAAATTACATTCCATTGCTGTTTTGTAGTTTAATGTAGTACAAAAAGCATCAATAAATCCTGTCCTACAATGTGTATTTTTACGACACATTTTTTTTTTCAATTTTACAACACATTTATTTTCTTTAATGGTTCATTTTATTGATGCTTTTAGTGATATGTACCATTAAATACCTACAAGCACGGGAATACTTTTTAGGGGGTATGGTAGAGGACATATTATCTACTATATATAGAACAACAAAATATTATTTAGTTATGTATTAATTTTAGTTCATTTTAGTTAATGTATTAATTCAAGTACAACCCCTTACCCCTACCTCTCGATTTGCACATTCACGTGAAGGAGTCGGTGTGTCTCAATTCTCTTTAGCTTGAAGGCGTAGGACTAAGGGGAAGGTGTTAGATACCCCTTCAAATAGGGATTTTCAGGACCACACTCGAAACCAAGCGGTAAGAAAATTTCCCAGAACACACCAGTTAAAAAAACACAAAATTTCACAATCTATAATCCATAATAATAACTCCTGTATAGCAGTCCCACAACACTCTGTCGCTTGATAATACTCAAATACCCTATCAGAAAAGTCTAGTGGCTGGGAATTACCCTTTTACAGTCTCTGGTATAATGTTAATGTTGTTTTGTGTGTTTACATAGATGAATATGGCCAGGGTGTAAATGCACAGTACAGTTACGAGCTTATTACCACATTATATAGTTATGATAACATGAAATATGCCTTCAGTGATTTCCTGAAAATACATAACAACAAATACCGCACCTGGAATAACTACAGCAGTTGCGATCATCTGATCTCAAATGAAACAAGAGATTGCGATGACATATGGTGACGAGAGCAGTTGTTGTAGTGCTCTCCCATTTCTTAGGGGTAAATTTTGAAGCCCTGCCCCTTCACACTCTGTTTCAAGGGCCATGGGGAAGGGGTAGGGGTACAAAAATAAAACTGGTATTGGGTCTTAGTGTACGTTTTTGTCAAGCTAATAAGGATTTATAAACATGATTTTGTAATGTTTCTCTGTTTTGTTTTGTTTTGTTTTTTTTAAGAAAGAAATAAAGAAAGAAAGAAAGAAAGAAAGAAAGAAAGAAAGAAAGAGCGAAAGAAAGTTACTAACCCCAATACTTCTATTGAGAATAGTGACGTCAATCCAGTGACATTGGCTCTAAGTGGAGCTGTCCAAGGTGCTGATCACTAAGAGTTCTGTCTGTATTATCTTACTCTGGGTAGACGGCAATGGTTTTAGTGCAATTACAGAGTCTAAATATAGGGGTGGAGGGGAAACGTACAGCAAGAAAATCAATTTTAAAGATCCTTGCACATTCCAGAGTCTAGAGTATTTCCAAATGCAGTAATAAAGGTTTTATTAACCTAAAACAACACGTTGAGCAGAAAGAGCTTAAAAAACTGTGCAGGTATCAAAAGGAACTTGATTTTTCCTGGCCGAACCACAAATGGTTATGCATCAACAGGTCGTAACACAAGGTATTTTGCATAAAACCATTAACCCTAGCAGTAAAAGCGGGGTGTTACTGATAATGAGTGCTAATCTCATAGCAAGTTTTGTTAAATTTTCATGGCAATGGCTTCCTCTCTTTTCATAAGAACATCTCCGTGCTGATGCAGAACAAATGAACCCTTTAAATATATGTAAAAGCTAGACTTGCAAAGATGGGTAAGTCTTCATGTGTCCATTATGTGTCTGATTCTGGGGCATTTGCAATTACATTCTTGCTGTGAGGTGTAAAAGTGAAATGCAGGAGGTCTACAGTCGACTCCATCAAATTAAAGCAGGCCACAAACCGAGTCTCACAATTCAACAGCACGATCCCCATCCACATACAATCTCCTTTCAGCAGCATTCCTGTCAGCATGAGCGCACCGCATTTCCCAGAAGCCAGCAGGTATCCAGTCTCACGGCGGACTGTGGTTTCAAGCATCCCAGTTCAAACTACTGGAGCAGAATTATGCGCCGTCCACTAAAAACACACTTCCTGCAGTGCTAATGGAGTGTAGGTCAGCAGGTGTGTGAGGACAAGGGAAGCACAAGAAGAGAGAAAAATAACAGTCCAAAGACGGACACAGGAGATTCGCTCTCATTCACGCCTGACTGAAGCTACAGATTAAGTAGTGGCACACAGGGCACAAAAGCCAAAGCGAGAAGCCCTTTTTCTTTCTTTTTCCCCCAGAAAATAAATAAATCTGAGACGGCGACTGCTGGGAGCGAGAGATGGAGTGATATCTGCACAAAAGGTCAGCCGTGGGAAGTGGACGTGGCGCAAGAACAAGGGAAATGGAAGGCAAAAGTGTCAGTGGATAATTGTCTTCCATGATGGCTATTCAGATCAAAAGTGAGCACCCCAAGACTCTGGCAGGATGAAATGGCTACCTTTGTTCCTCGGTCCGGGTGGGCTGACTTGGTCTTACGCCCCCCCCCTCTAAGCTGGAAAAGGTCAGTGAAAGTGTATTTCTGTGTGTATGTGTGTGTGAAGGGACAGAACTTACAGCAGGGGTAGTTTAACAGCACTATGTCGTCCAGGCCGATGTAACCCTTCTGCTCAGATGAGATTGTGGCTTCAAAAACAATCTGCAAGGAAAGAGATGACAAAGTTAGACCCAAAAAGGAGGTAGCAAGTGAAAGAAAATACAACAGACAGTAATGTTTAAAAAAAAAAAAAAAAGTAAGGAAAAATTACAGCCAAAATTATGTCCCTGCATCACAAAACCAGTCATATATATGTATACTTTTTTTACTTTTACAATTGATCTGAAGGATGATTGGATCTAGTGGATCTGAAGGATTGATCACTTCATTTATTTATTTTCTTGTGAGCCGGGTCCCTAACAAAACAAAACAAAACAAAACAAAACAAAACAAAACAAAACAAAACAAAACAAAACAAAACAAAACAAAACAAAACAAAACAAAACAAAACAAAACAAAACAAAACAAAACACAAAACACAAAACACAAAACACAAAAAACAAAACAAAACAAAAAGATGATGACATTGCAGAAAGATGCTGTCAACGTTTATCTCAGGTTTTATTAAAATCTTGGTCAGTTTGTCTGCTTGACAATCTCATTTTAAAAATCAACTATAAAAAACAACGTTTCAGTTAAAACAGACGATATATAGTCTCTCACCCAATTTGTCACAAAATACTAAAAATGTCACTCATTACAAGTGTAAATAGGCTTTACAGCAGGTTAAACTGTATCTTAGCGACTGCCATCTATGCCAGAGGTTCCCAAAAATTTTAGCCCGTGACCTCCAAAATAACAATGGCAGTAACTCGAGACCCCCAATATTTTCTGAAGTGGTTATGAATTTATAAAACTTGCAAACAACGGCGCACACATACCAGTAGACCCAAGCCTATTCATTGTTTAATTTTGTAGAAGTTGTTCAGTTGTAACCTGCATATATTTTTAATGTACATGAGTGCAGTAAAGATGTCAGAGAGCTTAACCTGGTGCCATAAAACTGATCTATGTCTATGACCACTGCATTTATGCTATATCTTGGCTGCACTGATACTTGCATTGCACTGAATGTTTTTTTTTCCTTCTCTTCCTAATTTGTTTTGCTTTTTCATTTTATCCTTTGTGTGAACAGACCAGCATGTGTTTGTGTGTGAGTGATTGAACTGTGTCTGCTCCCAAAGGTATTTCCAACACTGTCTCTCATTTCAAGCACATTTATTATTCTTTGCCCTCTCAATAAACAATACAATCTTGCCTAACTCAACTACATAATTGATCACTTACATGCAGCTCAGCCTACCCACAAGGTAGCTGCTGCACATTTAAAACGATATGCCAGCATTTGCTGAGCTGAAGGCATCATGATTCAGCACAACAATCTCCCTGTTTTGACCTACCGATGAATTTGACTCAAGAGTTGAGCTCTGCTGAGAATACAGATCTTGCTCTCTAGTGGCCAATTACACTGCAAGTACCCCACATCACTCATTCGTTTACACAACCTTTAACCACTCTGCTAACAAAGGGAAGACTGCCTCCCTGGCTGTTTCATTGTTGGACGGGCAAAGATAGCTGATAGATGTCCTACCGCTCTGAATCAAACAACAAATGAGCTGGCGCTGCTAACAGCCAGCCAATCAAAGCTAAGCTGCGGCTAGCACAGAGTCCTGACAGAGCAGCAGGGTTTCTGTGCACACTGCTCTTATCTGCCCAAACATATTTAGTGGTGTTTGCTAAAGCAAGCAAAACTATTACTACTTTTCATACATAAACTTTTGACTATTTTAGGAATTAAACGTTCAGCCTTATGAATACTCAAAACTTGGAAATGAGGTACATACATTTCTCAACAAGAAAACTTAACACTGTTTTTGAATTAGTTCTGTGGAGCCCATTAGTTGCTGATTCAGGTCTGCATTGATTTGTTGTCTCTACGCCCAATCCCTGTCTGGCTAAGATTTGATACATCAGTCACCAGCGGGGAACTACAGAACGGAAGAGAGACACAATCTAATTTATCCTCAGAACGTGAAAAACAGAATGAAAAAACAACTGGAGGCATATCAGCCTGGAAGAGTGTAACAATCAAAATTTAACTTACAACAGAAGACTAAGGAACGTGCATCATTGCACCAAACTGATCTACACTTTCTAAAATTAGAGACAAGAAATATAAATATAATAAATATTAAAGACCGCATGAAACAGAAGTGTCTGTTGTCTTTCTTATTGTGATGTATTCAGGAAGCTGCCTGCATGCAGCAAAGGAACTGATGTAAGTCCATTTGTACTATGTGTCAATAGTGCTCAGAGCTCATGGGAAAGTCATGTCAAGTCATGAGAGCTCATGTCAAGTGTGTTTGTAATGTTTAAGCATTACAAGGAGCTTAAAGTGTAAGAATTAAGGAGTGAAATTTAATAATTAAACTAAATCAAATTAATTTAGACTGCTAAATTACGCATCATTTGTTTATTTATTTATTTATTTACTTACTTTTTTACCCTGCTCTAAAATAATAAATTAAAAGGTGGGAGTAAATGTCTTATTTAATCTTTTAAGTGATTGTGTCATATGTTTACTTCATTCATTCAAATGGCTGAATCATACAGGAAATGACTCTCTTACTGACAAACTGACTAAATCAAACACCATTTGGTCTAAATATAGCATTTTATTAACTTAAATAAAGTTTTGATTCAATCAATATAACATTACCATATGTTTTATTTGGACCCTGTATGTGCACCTCAGAGTAGCTGTGCTGCAAATGGCCAGAGTTTGAATCCCGACTTGCACAAATACTTTGAAATTATCACTTGATGTATTTTATTAATGTCTTTTTTTATGACCAAAACAAGACATATTTACTTACAAAGTGTTCATTCAGATATGAGACCAATGTTAAAACAAAGCACATTACAAGATCAAAGCATTTAAATACTGACATCTACAGCTGCATCAACCTGAAATCAAACCCACTATCCCCTGCATGCTAGTCAGGAACTCTCAGCGCTTCGCTAAATCACTTGAAGCCTTGGTTCTACAGCATGGGGTTTAATACATCAATTAGTGCAACTGTTTCTTTGCTGAATCTTTTCCAAACCAATACATAAAACACTACCTCTAGGTGTCGTTGTAGAGACGGGGTTCGAAACGTTTTGAAGCTTCGACACATTTGCTTTGACTGTTTCAGTGTTTCATGAAGTGTCGCTTTGAAGAAAAAAAATTCAAACAGTCAAATAAGTGATACTTGTCACAAATAGACCTCTCACACAAAGGCACAGGATCTTAAGAATTATCAAAACATGTATTTATTCACATAACACTCACTGGAACATCAACATACAGGAATCTTGTGGTGAAGACAACAAGAATGATTTTTAACACCAGACACTGGACTGAACAAAACACAAGACTTATATACACAGGTGAGACAGGTTAATCTCATCAGACTAACAACAGGCGGGAAAACTGATCAAAAGGGATCACATGACGTAAACATAAGCATATGGAAAACAACAACACAGTTGAAAATCAGGACACATACAGATCCCTGACCATACTACACTCATTTCTCATTTGATACCCACCCGTCAGTGTGTTATTTCTGTCTACAAGTAACTAACGCATCAGTTTGACAGGCATAAAACAGAATAATTTTAAAAGAACTGGGGAAAAGTGTATAAATACAATGTTGGGTATATTTTACAATGTTCTATATATGCATATGCATATTCTGATTCTTTGTGAAAATCATCAAACCATTCTTCTTTATAAATAAACCACAAATTTATTACAAGTCTAAACAAATATATTATCACCAAGACAACTCTTAAAAGTGTACTGCAAATTTATACTGGGTTTTAAAATCCCTGAGGGGAAAAAGAATATCGCAATTGTAGAAAGACCTCTCAGCCAATCAAATTCAAGGACCGGAACAAACTGCTGTGCAAATATATATCAAACAAATGTCTTGTGCATTTACATAAATAAATGAATCACCCAGACAGTTGTGTACAATTCATCATACAAATCACTTTGATGCAGGGGATAAAAACGCATCTGCAAAATGAATATATGCAAATGAAACGACTTTCACCAAAGGACACCTCAGCTCAGAAAGAAAAAAAAAGGGGGGTTAGTCATTGGGCCATCATGCATGTATGTGTGTCAGATGTGTGCACAAAACATCAGAAGAAACAGAAGGGCTGGTAGCATTGTTAATATTTGATAAATGCTTCTTGTCATCTCCAACACCTACAGCACTGACAGCAGCACAATGCACATCAGAAAAAAAAGAAGGTGGTTTATAAAATCTGCAGCTCACGGTGACTGGCACCTATTTATCTCGTTGCTCTTATTTCCTGTATGCAACCCACCCAAACGTCTTGAGCTTCAACATGATAGAGATCAAAACACTGCAGACAGGAAACAATTGCATGTTGGCATACAAGCGGAAGCATCTCATTTACACCAGTGGGACGCTTTTGCATACCACGTACGGATCCATTTTATCAGGGCAAGCTCAGGAGCACAAACACAAATAACAGGGAAAAAAACTCCTTTCATGTCTAACAAAAGCCTTGGAAAACCAAGGAATGTTGACAATGCAATTCACGTCTCGCACAAACCCCTAGTGAATCTCCATGAGCACTCATGCATCTCAACATGAATTGGACCACACATGCTGCAAAAACACTGTCAAAACCAAACCACACTGACAAGAAAAGCTCTTAATAAAGATTCACTTCAGATGAATGTTCGGGCATTGGACCACTTGGGATTTGCTGGCAAGAGCTATGTTTTTCATTATTAAAAAAAAAGAAATGACAATTTAATATTTGGATGATTTTGTGATTAAAGCACCAATTCCTTCTGATGGTGGTTGTAAGATGGACTAGAGATAGCTTGTACCTCATTGTCAGCAAGCTTGGCCCCCTCTGACCCCCTAAATTTTGAATCATGGAATAATGGGACATTAAAAAAAAAAAAAAAAAAAGTAAAAGCATTACGTTTGTACTTAACCAGACAGAACAACAAGTGGTTAGTCTTACTTTTAAAAACACATTTCTCCTGTTTGTACACAATCAACCTGATAGAGCTACAAATAACAAGGAAAGAGTTAAAGATACACTATGTAAGTTTGACACCCAGTGGTTGAACTAGATATTGCACTCCTGGATTAAAACAAACGCAAGAGCAGGTTGCCAGATTGAGGACAGGAGCGAGTGATTTAAACCGTATTCTAAATAAAAGCAATGCCATGCGATAGAAGGAATATTGTCCATATTAAAAGGAGTTTTTGTCCTAACCAGCACCTCAAATTGATATATGAGAAACGGCTTGTATTTCTCAAAGGTGAACAACAGAAAACTATGACAATGATCACCTCAGGTACACCTCATGTGCTTTATTCAGTACTAAATCCTAAAAATGTGAGTTTGGATGCCATTTTACATTAAATTGATTGCCATTTACTGAAAGCAGCAGCAGATAGTTCACAGTAATATTCATTTCTAATATTAGTTCATAGTAATATTTATATCACTTGCTAATCAATAACCTCATGGGGAACTGAATCTGTCTCATTTCAGAGTCTGCTACTGTCCATCGGAGGTCGCATTTCGGTCACAGACACATGCTTTCAGAGCCTTTCTGAATGTATAAATGACATGTGCGGTTTTCCAGCAAGGCAACCTGGGGTGCTTAAATATAATTGGCTAAAATCGGCATGAAAAACATTTTTTTAAAGCAGAATATCTGACTTCAGCACTGTTTTTCAGATTAACATGCATATTCACTTGGCATGTTTCTTAAATATCTGCAAATATATTATGATATTTTCATGCTTTAGAAGAGTCAAAAACTTACATACAGCTCCTTTAAGAACATCACTCATTCATGTTACTACATCTTGGTGGAAAAATACTAGTTTGTTATAAACAGAGAAACATCTAAATAATTTATATAGAACATATATCAAGAACCAATATATTACTCTCTGACCACTTTAATTAATTTTCGAGTAAAGCTTAAAGATGAAGTCCAAAGATGCTAATAATATTCGGATATGGCCACACTGCCGGTGTGCGCACATACCATGACGCATCTGTCAGGTTTGGTGCTGTAATTGTATAATTTGTCAAAAATAGCAAACACCAAACATGCGAAGCCTGACAGCCAGTAAACACTGTGCCAATCATCCAGTTTCATCATGGTCTGCCGGCCAAGAATGATCAATGAATGGAATTTACTCACTTATGAGTTTGTTATTCCCAAAGTATTTAGTTTTGTGTAATTATAATTTAAACTGATGATTGATTTTAAGATTAAATAATAATCAATCATTATTAGGCACACTTTGCAAAACATGCTTCAGTTGAACAATTATTATTATTATAAATAATAATGATGGTTAGCACTATTTAAGAATGCAAATAAAATCGGCATATTCCATATGTCTTATTTCGGTTTAATTCGTTTATGACCTTAGTCGGATTAAATTAATTAAAAATCGCATGATAGACTCTTAATCAGAGAATTGTTTTAATCGTATTAAAATTAGAATGTTGGTGTCCATGTAAACATACTCAATGAATGGTGTGGAAAGGTACATGAAAAATTTAGGAAAAGCTCAATGTTAAAGCGTGCCCCTTAAAAGCATGAGTGTCTCCCAGTTTAAAATATTGAAAATATCAAATGCTGTTATGTTTTCTTTATTTTTGAATGCCTAGATGTTGAGACAGTTCTGGGAAGTCAGTTTGATGACAAAGCTTGGATCAGGCATTCCAGAATAACTCAAACAGATGGTGTGCATTGAGATTGCTCCGCTGGTTGGTCCAGTTATCCAATCACATAATGCTGAGAAAAAGTCACATATGTTTGTTTGCATCTTTTTTTCATGTTAAACAGCATTCTCATCAAAAAGGTGCAATTTGATATGCATTTTAAGAATTTCCTTCCATGTTTTTTATTCAACATTCCAAAGTGCATAAAAATATGTTGATCAAAACATCGTTAATCATATTAAAACATACAGTTGGCGTGTGTTGATGACTCAGAGCTGTGTGGGGACTTCAATCTGTCTTAATGATTTGCTGCATCCATTAGCAACGCACGTTACAAAAGAACATGTCAGATTTCTTGGCTCATTGAGCTGGATCACAAACGGGAAGCTATTGAAAGTGACACACAAATACACATAGTGAATGCGGTATGTGTGCATCAGAAAGACCGTGTCCCACTGCAGACTCCATCCAACAGCCAGCGGTTGAGCTGATATGAAGCATTTATGGACAAGCATGATTTGATTGAATGTTTGATTAGATTTATCAGAGCAGCTGTGCTCTGAAAACACCAGAACATTAAGCAACACAAATAAGGTAACAAATAAACAATTAAACTCAAGTAATCAGCTAGCAAAACATGCTTGCACTTGGCAGTTACAAACGATGGAAGATAGAACCATGAAAACTAGCGGCAGCCAAGAAAAGAGCGGTGGGAATGAGACCAGGGTTGGGACAGTCGTGTAAAAGTAGTTTAGAGGACAGAAGATAAATGATCATCTACTGGGTAAATGTTTGGACAAGAGTCAAAGTCGTTCCTAAGCTCATTACAACAGCTTGCAACAGCCAGATTGCAACAAAGCCCACTGAATATTCACAACTGTTTCTTTATTTCTTTCATTCTCTTCTCTGTTGTTATATTTTCCTTCTGTTGGTCTTTTCGATTTCTATTTACCCAAGCCAAGAAACACCCTTTTTCTTGTAATAGGATGTACATGTGTCATTTGTTTAGTACTATAGGCAACAGAATCTCCATTTCAAAATGCTTCAAATGTGGATGGCATAATTATGACTTTTCTTCTCAAAGATTAAGGGAAAACTGTACATTTGTTTTTGAAATAAACTGTTTCCATAATCATTCAATAAATAGAAATGTTAAGCAGTAAAACTTGTTCAACATTGCCAATCAATCAGTAATAAAATAAAAAAATAGTCCAATAAAATATATAAATTATTAGAAAAAGAAAAAAAGACAAAGAAAAAGATGAATAAGACAAAGATGAAGAAATGAAGAAGATGAAGAGAAAAAGAAAAAGCAGAAGACAAAGATGAAGATATGAAGAAGATGAAATGAAGACAAAGAAGATGAAGATATAAAAAAGCAGAAAAGAAGACAAAGAAAATGAAGATGTGAAGAAGATGAAAAGAAGACAAAGAAGATGAAGATATAAAAATGAAAAGAAGAACAAGAAGAAAAAGAAGAAGACAAAGAAGATGAGGATATAAAGAAGATGAAATGTAGAAGAAAAAGACCAAAAAGAAACAAAGAAAAAGAATATGAAGAAGAAGAAGAAGAAGAAGAAGAAGACGAAGAAAGAAGACAAATATAAAGAAGACAAAGAAGAAGAAGAAGATGAGGATGACAAAGATGACAAAAAAGAAGTAGAAGACAAAAAAGATGAAAAAGACAGACAAAGAAGATGGCAAAGAAAAAGAAGGTGAAAACAAAGAAAATAAGAAGAAGAAGAAGAAGAAGAAGAAGAAGAAGAAGAAGAAGAAGAAGAAGAAGAAGAAGAAGAAGAAGAAGAAGACGAAGTACAAGACAAAGAAGAAAAGAAAACAAAGAAAAAAAAAATATTATGAATAAGAAGACAATGAAGATGACAAAGACAATGAAGAAAAAGAAGAACAAGGCAACTGAATATGATCTTGTGGTGATAATCTACCATTCAATCATATGCAAACCTTTAAAATGAGAGTAACAGTGAACACTTCAGACAATTTGTGTCTGTCCAGTCAGGTCTGCTGCAGGACCACACTCTCCCTGCATAATAACCAGTCCCCTGGTGCACAAGAAATCCACCATCAATACCTCCAGGGTGGATATTGAAAATCCATTTAATACAGGATGGAAATAAAGGGCCCCATGACGGGTCCCTGGGGTACAACAATATTGCTCATGATTCTGGAGACGCAAACACTGCTGGCTTTTTATAAGGTAGCCTGTGATCTACCACACAGAGACATCCACATGGTTGGAAGGCTTTCCTTGTTCAAGCATTAGCTGTACTGTATGTACTTATTGGTTTTACTTGTTTTCTTCCTCATTTCTAAGTCACTTTGGGAAAATAATGTTCTTAAATAAAAATATGACATGACGAATTGTGCTTTTAATGTGTGATATCTGAACTATTTTCACACCAGTTAATTAATGTAGGTGGATGCTGCACACTAGTGGGTTTGAGAAGAGACCTTTTTGTATGATTGTAAAGTGCTTTGTGTGTATGGCCATACACAATAAATGTGCTATACACATGCACATTCTATTACATTACTTTACAATAACAGGCAGCTGACGCATTTTTTAATGTGCATTCACAAATATTGTATGGGCCTATGAGAATTTTATATAAATATGTTCATATATACATTTTAGTGACAAATTTTACTGCTAACTTGTGGCTTATTACATGCCTATTAATTACACATTGACTATTTATTAGGACTTATAAAGTACATATCCTGCATGCATTTATTCTATATTCCTAAAACCTAAACCTAACTACTACCTTAATAACTATTAATGAGCAGTACATAAGAAGTTTATTGAAGCACAAAGTTAATGGTTTATTAATAGTGAGAATTGTAATAGCAAAAACAAATCAAGTAATAAAGACAGAGATAAAGACAGACAGACAAACCAGCCAACAGAAAAAACAAACAAACTAAAAAAAAGGCAAAGAAAAAGCATGTAACTTTGCCCAGAAAAAAAAGTTATCATAGATCAAGTCCATCAACACCTAAAGCATACACAGTCTCATCATCAACATCCATCCATCCATTCATCCATCCACCCACCCATCTAATTATAGTCATACATTTTCATTTCGTCTTAGTCCCTTTATTCATCTGGGGTTGCCAGAGTGGAATGAACCGCCAACTTATTCAGCATAAGTTTTACTCAGCGGATACCCTTCCAGCTGCAACTCATCACTGGGAAACACCCTTACATTGTCATTCACACTCATACACTACAGACAATTTTAGCTTACCCAATTCACCTGTACCGCGTGTCTTTGGATTTGTGGGGGAAACTGGAGCACCCGGAGGAAACCCACACGATCGCAGGGAGAACATGCAAACTCCACTCAGCAATGCCAACTGACCCAGCTGAGGCTCGAACCAGCAATCTTCTTGCTGTCAGGTGAGAGCGCTACCCACTACGCCACTGCGTCGCCCCATTTATTTATTTATTGTTATTATTATTATTGAATAATGTTAGGAAAAACTGATTTATATATTGTTAAATGTCTGTAAATGTTTGATACTTTAGGCTTAAGTGAGGTAACATTGTGTCCACTCCTTCTAGTTTACTTTTTTAAATACAGTTGTATTTCAGAAAGTTTGTGACCCCCCTACCAAATAACCATGGATAGCTGAGGGGGAAAAAATGAAGGAGAACGAATAAATGGGAGAAACTGCTGACAAAACATTGAAACTTAATAAGCATCTCTCTAGGTAGCTAGTTATTAGCATGCTCTAGATGTGGACTGCTGGATATACTGTACACCATTTACAGCAAGTCACTATCAGAATCAGAATCAGAATCAGAATCAGTTTTATTGCCAAGTGTGCTTCACACACACAAGGAATTTGCTTTGGCTACAGAAGCTTCCAGTGTACATAAAGTGACAAGTGACAACACAGAATAAATATTATAAAAGAAGACAATAGACATTAAACAGAGATGCAGTCCAACGATCTGGATGTTGAAATGTATGTACAGATTTGTTATAAATATACAGGTTATAAGGTGCTGTGTGCAAAAGAGTAAGTATTGCATTATATATTGTTATAAGGTGCTGTGTACAAATGCGTAAGGAAAAGTATTGCATTGTATATTATTATAAGGTGCTGTGTACAAGTGCGTGTGAGAAAGTATTGCACATTTATTGCACGATAGGAGAAATATTAACTGTTCATGAGGTAGATGGCCTGAGGAAAGAAACTTTTCCTGTGTCTGGCAGTTTTTGTGCTCGGTGCTCTGTAGCGCCGGCCAGACGGTAACAGTTCAAACAGGAAGTGTGCTGGGTGCGAGGCGTCCAGGGTGATTTTGCGAGCCCTTTTACTCACTGTGGAAGAGTACAGTTCTTGAATTGTAGGAAGGGTAGTGCCAGTGATTCGTTCAGCAGTCCGGACTATTCGCTGTAGTCTACGGAGGTCAGATTTGGCTGCTGAGGCGAACCAGACGGTGATTGAAGTGCAGAGGATGGACTGGATGACAGCTGAGTAGAACTGCACGAGCAGCTCCTGTGGCAGGTTGAACTATGTAAATTTAACTATGTAAATTTAATTAATAGTTTTACTATAGTTATTTACTATTGCTTTAGAGAACATATAACTATTATAAAATATATTGTCAACTTGGAATTATAAGGTTCTTAATTATTTTGAGATATTGAGCTTCAAAGTTTTTGCATTCCATAGCAAACAGTACATGTGTAACATTTGTTTTTTTTTTAATAAAAAGTCTTAAAATGTAAACAACTTAAAAAAAAGCATCCTATATTGTAAAGTAGGGCTGTGCAATATGGATAAAATAATCATATAGTGATTTTTTAAACGAATATTGCGATTGCGATTGCGATTATTTGCAATTTTGGCAACTTTTTTTGGCTTTTTTTAAACAAGCTACATACACACATTCTAAATGTATTCAGTGCACAAGAAGTGCATATCAAAACATTTGACAATGAAATAACATAGTATTAAGTTTAAAAATAAAACTGTAATAAAATTGTCTTTAAAACAGACAACATATAATAAAGTAAGATTAACTAACCTCACCTATAGTTAAACACACACTGTACACAGTAGTACTAACTGCTTGATAAACAAAACTGTAATAAATTGTCTTAAAAACAAATAACACGAAAAAATAAAGATGAACTAACCTCAATTCCAGCCATAACAATGAATAAAAACTAACGTAAATCATACCACCTATTCAGTTTTTCTGCTCAACTCCGTCATGCGCGGAGTGAGCTCTGATTGGTCAACATCTTTCTCCCTCTCAAATTAGCTGTAATTGCCCGGTGTGCTGTGTCAACTCTGATTGGTTAACATATGAAAATCATGCGCACAAGAACGTATTCTGAATAAAAAATCTAAATAAATAAATAGATAAAATTGCAGCCTTATACAATTTGTTTTGCAATTGCGATTAATTGCACAGCCCTATTGTAAATAAGTTGTCAGTTAATAAGAGTATGCCAATAACTCAATTTTGACAAAAATGTCAGATAGAACCTTATAATTCTAAGGTGACGATATGTAAAACGTATCAGTTAATTTGCATTAGCTTAAATGACAAGTAAAATAGCTAAATTTGTATATACCAAAAGTCAGCCATATCTCCAACAAGAATTTGATAACAAATTAGAATACTCTATTTTGTATGTAACCATAAAAACTGAATTAATAGCAACTTCAAAACTTTATAATTACTATAATTTAGCTTTTATAGTTAGGGTTAGTTAAGGTTATAGTTTAAGTACAAGTCAAATGAAGAATTGCAATTATATTTTAGATGTACTGTATCTGTTAAACTGAATAAAGGAAGAACATTATATCCTTGTTTGTTTTTATTTTATTTTTTATTCAATTTAATGCCACCATATACATTATATAATCCATTAAAGCAGACAGTGTACCTGTATTAATATATTTACTAAAAATGGCATGTGTCATCTTTGACCCTAAGCTTTCTGTAAAGTCATCTCAACCTCAGTCGCCTCCTTCCTAACATGCCAGACTGCAATCCCTCTTGAGGGGAACCGTGACTTATTACAGTACCTGGGGAAGCTCCACGATGAAGCACAGCACTTACATCGGCCGATCTGCTAAGCCTTTGGTTGGCAGGTAACTGCTCAAATTAGTTTCACAAATGTGCGGTACCAGGCTCACAGGGAGAATCTACAACAGTCTTGGGGGGGGTGACATCAAGTGCCGGATCCAGATCCTTTATGTTTTCTCAGCGAGGATTAGGAGGAGGGTGAAATGATATCCTTAATACAAGCTGCCACCCCATGGGCCTGCATGACTGCTGATCTCATCTCCACTCATGGAGCGCTCTCATTCCTTCATTCTGTCTTTCATTCATTTCTTTTCTATCCTCCCCTGTCACCCAAAGGAAACATACGTGAGTTGATTTAATCCGAGTCGGGTCGGGCAGAGATGCCCAAGAGGTTTCCACTGACCCATGAGACATAACTGAGAGATAAAGAATGCAAGAGGGATGAGGATGAAAAATAAATGAAATGAACACAGAATACAGAATGAAAGACTTGAAGAAAGTGAAATATAGATTTGATCGATGCTCCTGCTATCGGTGTCATACGAGCCATCAGAACTAAATCAAATATGCTGATGGAAAATGTTTTATCATCATCAGTGTTAGAAATAAATTTGCTGCTAAATATGTTTTTGGAAACTGTGATGCACTGTCAGAATAAATTTGATCAATGCTCCAGTTTTCAAGAGCTATGTTTCCAAAGTTGCAAATTAGATTGATGCACAAAATGGGAATGTCACATAAAACATTTGTGAATAAAGTCTCCTGTCAAAGACAACAAAATCGCCACTTGCTGAAAAAACTGGCAGAAAATATATACAAAAAAAAAAAGCTACTGTGTAAATTTTATACAGTCTTTAAATACTAAAATAACTGTGCCTTAAAGGTGCAGTAGGTGATTGACAGAATTTTTTTTTTTGTTGTTGTGCTGGTTAAAAGTCTCTTCACAGTCCAATAGTACTGATTAAAGTAAATGATCTAAATGTGTTTATATGTATTTTTATATTCTGAGTAAGGCATAAAACTAAAAAAAGGCTGACATCTCCCATATTTCCAATACGTAGCACAAACTGTCTATCAACAAATGTAGATTTGGGCTATTGTGCATTTCGTTCAAGCATATCCACCATTAGCATGTGCATGCCTGAATGCACACCATGTGTTCACGTGCAGACGAGACAGTCACAGTCCCGGTAAAATGAACTTTTTAAAATCCCGAATCAATATTGCAGTTACTTTTGCACGCTAGAAGCAGGATGGTAAGATGGCTGAAGTATTTGTTTTAGACAGGTAATGTTCTGTTTTAAAACTACTTTGGTCCCTCAAAGCTGATGTAGATCGTGTTTTGTTATGAATGGGTTATATGCACAGAAGTGTTGTTCAGCCACTGAAATCTCTTGGTGATAGATTAATCTGACTATTTTCTGTTTCATACGATCCTTTTACAGCATCGATAATTCATTCATTCATTCATTTTTCTTTTCGGCTTAGTCCCTTTATTAGTCTGGAATGAATCGCTAACTTATCCAGCATATGTTTTACGCAGCGCATGCCCTTCCAGCTGCAACCCATCCCTGGGAAAAATCCATACATACTCATTCACACTCATACACTACAGACAGTTTAGCTCACCCAATTCACCTATACCACAAGTCTTTGGACTGTTCCAGCCGAGGCTCGAACCAGTGACCTTCTTGCTGTAAGGCGAACATGCTACTCACTATGCCACCGTGGCGGCCAGCATCGATAATATACATTTTTATTTCATTTAACAACAAAACAGAAGTAAATAGCGATATTCGGCCTAGCCTGCTTTACTGAGCTGAAGTTGCTTTTATATTTACATCAGTTAATTTTTGAACAATGAGAGCCTCCCTATACTGTTTACCATGCTACTCTGAATATTTGCGCTGATATAGCATGCAAGTATGGCTTAGTAATGAGTATAATTCCTGCACACTGCCGGCCAACCACTAACTACATTTCTAGCTGGCAAATGACATGTGGGTTGTCTGTTGTCATGTCGCGGTGTGCGTGTTCGCGATTTCAGGAGGCGTGGCTTTGAAACACAGTCTCACCCCTGCCGTCCAAAGATAATATGCTAACCGGTTAGCATTTTGGCAGATCACCTACTGTACCTTTAAGAGACAAAAATGAAATGCAATGAATGCTCGATGGCTTTTTTAGAGTAACAAGACCATTCTTTGGGAGAGTAGCTGCTCTAGAGTTCTGGGAGTTATTGGCCAAACCACTTTTATAAAAAACTTTGACTAAGGCATTTTAGAATGACTAAAACAAACTTTCAGATGAATGTTGTCGGTCTGCTAATTTGTCCATCAATGTCAATTCATTGTGTCTATTTTTCTCAAAACATGATCTGTTAAAACAAAATCACTATTTATTTATTTAGATGCACATGCTGGAATTTATTCTGTTAATTGAATTTCAATCATAATTAATGAATTTCCTAAAAACGTTTATCCTACTCAGTTTTGTATTTACATTTTCAGTACATATGCAGATCTTGGCATTGCCATTAAGCATAATTGTGTAATGCTCAGAGTGACAATGACAACGGCGGTGTTAATAATAATAATAATAATAATAATAATAATAATAATAATAATAATA
>CAIGQQ010015483.1:1199621-1217187 GCA_903798035.1 Danio albolineatus | reverse complement strand
TATATATATATACACACACACAATATAAAGTGGGTCTCGGATCGGACGAAGCACTGCATTAAATTCCATTTTCCCCTGTCATGTCTTTAAAATATGACTGTTTTTTTACCCCAGTATTTTCAATGGCTGACGCGTGCTGATGGTTACCTGATCTCGTTTTACGCTTGAACAACTAAATGAATGCTTAAGTCTATTTAACTGAATGTATTGTAATTACATTACAACACATTACAAGCTGTATAAGGAGCCTTATGAAATTGAAAATAGAACATTAAGCTTTCACCGGAAGTGTATTATTGGCTGAAAAACACTAGCTGTGTGTATACCCCATTGTGTGTTGTAACTTGTAATTGCTCAATGGGGCTTGTAATCACTTATCTATTATTGATCAGTGATTGTAATCTCTCAGGATAAATCTTAACCAGCATCCAAAACAGCTTCTTTACTGAATTAAATGCATGTCAGAGTTCACAATCCTCAGCCATTTGTCGTTGCTATGGGCACGTGTTCCTATACACACAGTTCAACTTTTGCCATTGTGTGGATTAATACTGAATATGGGTTTTTGTTTTTACTTGGGGTTATGGTTAAGATTAGAGTGATATGCTGGTGTTTAACTGCATTGCTTTATTGCATTCCTACATTGGCCTCATACATAATCTGTGCTGCTTCATAACCGTGGTGGGCGTTTCTTTCCATGTCACACTAAACACAGTCAACCAATCACAACAGTCTGGGTCTCATCGGACATCACAGCAGAATAACCTCACGCAAAGGAGGGGTTTGGGAACAAATTTAACGCTGAACAAATCTTATGGTAGTCGCTGGGATATGTAGGTAAAAATAAATACATAATATTAGGCAATGAAAGTGTTTTTTTTTGACCTCGCAAGCATATCAGCCTGTTGTTGGAGATCCCCAAAATCAAAATATGACCTATTATAATGCATAATAGGAGTTCGTCAAGTTATATTGTTTCAGTTATGTGACATGCAGTTTTATTTAAGCCAAAAAAAAAAAAAAAATACTGGTTTACAGGATTACAAACTGCATCTTGTATCAACTGCATTTAAGTGTTTGTTTCAGACACTGGCCTCACCTGGTACTCGCTGGGCCAGAAGGTGCTGACGGCCATCTCCACCTGATGCCACTGCCGCCCCTGAGAGCCAGACACATTCCACACGGCATTTCCCCGTGAGCCACCGTTTACGCGCACATACACGTTCAGACCCCCGGGACTGTGTCCATCACGGCTATACAGAAAGTAACTGAACTGTATACAGTGAGTGTCGTTCTCACTCAGCGGACGTAACATGAGCTGAGCCCGTTGTCCTGCACCATACTGAGAAGCATTTACCAGCATGTACGAACCTGAAAAAAAGAAAAAGAGAGAGGAGTTGTTATAGTCTGGATTTACTTGGAACTGTTTGTTTTGTACTACCACTATTCACAATGTGAAGTTACATCATTTAAGTTTGAAACCCATATTCTGCCTTAAGAGTCAAAAATTAAAAAGCATCAATCTGGGCATAGTTCGGCTGCAGAATATATAGTTTCAGCCTCAACAGCACAATGAACACATTCTCAATCTGCATATTAAGTGTGAAGTAATGCAAAGTGGCTTCCGGGTCTCCAAGTGTCACATGTGGAGAGTCATCAGATGGTAATAATAAATGTTTAGAAAGCAATGTAATGCTTCCATAAATCATGATCGATATATATATATATATTTATATATACAGTGCAGTGCTTAATTTGTTAATTGCAAGGTCCCAGAACAGATCAGGGTAATGGATCCAGCATGTTACCACAGAATGGAGAGGTGTCGTGGACGAAAGTGAAGAGCGCGGCGGGGGGTGTGGGTCTCGCGGTCGAAAGTATAGAAGGTTGGGGGGTCACGGAAGAAAGTGAAAGTGAACAGCGGACGGGGTAGGAGGGTGGTTGATGAGGGGGATCTGTAAAATAAGCTGCTGTATCAGATTTCAGAGGTGCCGGATCTGGATCTGGACAAATTAAGCCATGTTAAGCGAATGTTAAAATGACTTACAAAGACCTATTGATGCAACAATTTAAACTGCAGAAAAAAAAGAATAAAATGAAAGAAAAGACAGCTGATGCACATACAGTAGATAAACTACACCTTAGTCTCTGTGTTGGGTAACTGGAATGGAGCACTTGCTGACTTTACATTTAGACACAGTGAGCATAAATTATTACCGTGGTGTTGGGGCAGGACAGAGTTCACTGTGGGTAATGTAGTTTAAAGCAGGTATAATCAGTGCAGTGATTATGGCTGCTCTGTTCGGGGGGCTCCTCTATTATTAATCATGCTGGCACAGTTATTAAACCACTAATGTCTGCCACCAGGGTATCACACAAACTACATCACATACAGAGAGACAGTTTTAAAACGAACAGGTACAAATTAAAGAAATCCCAACACATATTACACAGCAACAATGTACCCAAAATATTGAGTGTTGCTTCTTACTGTGAGGTGAATTGCTTTGTTTATTCTGAAATTTGCAGATATAACATCATCTGTCTTTATTTTGATCTTGTTCTTTTGTTGTTTGTTTGTTTTTTAGTAACACTTCAGTTTGTCACAATTCACACTATTAGCTAATGGCTAGGCCCATTAGAAATCTGCGCGAGCAGAAATCTGCAGATTTCCACAGCTTTTCAGCCAATCATTGAGTCTATGTATTTACTAGTGTAAATGTGTGTAAATTTATTTTATTCAGTTATTAAATTAATCTTTACTAACATAATTACATTATTGTGTCATTATTGTAACATTATCGCAATAGGCGGCCACCTAAGTCGCCTCTATGGATGTGCTGGCCCTGATGATTTAGTTACAATACAGTTATAGCCACAGCCATATACCCTGCTGCCCAAGACTGGTTACTCACTGAAGCTAAGCAGCGCTAAACCTGGTTAGTACCTGCATGGGAGACCACATGGGAAAACTATGTTGCTGTTGGAAAAGGTGTTAGTGAGGCCAGGAGGGGGTGCTCAACCAGTGTTCTGTGTGAGTCCTAATACCCCAGAAAAAGTGAAGAGGACGCTGTACTGTCAGTGATTGCTGTCTTTTGGATGAGACAACAAACCGAGGTCCTGACATTCCAGCCTGATCTCATGAGAAAACGTAAGTATTTTACGTTTTGGCAGTTTAGTGGCTAGTTCAGTCGTATGAAAATGTACGATTTAAAAAAGGAGGTGTGGCACCCAACCCCACCCCTAAACACAACCGTCATTGGTTGATGAGCAAATCATACTGAATTGTACAAATTAGATCGTACGAATTCATACGAATTAGCCACTTTTTAAAAAGTTGCGAATTGCCGTGAGATAGCGTTGGACATTCTGTGATCTTAAAAAATTCCATGGCACTTCTCGTAAAGAATAGGGGTGTAACCCCGTTGTCCTGGCCAAATTCCCTCTCGGCCTTTAACCACCATGGCCTCCCAATCATCCCCATAAACTGAATTTGTTCTATCATTGTCTCTCCACTCCACCTACAGCTGGTGTGTGGTGAGTGCACTTGTGCCATTGTCCTGTGGCTGCCGTCGTGCCATCCAAGTATATGGTCATCATATAAATACACATTGCATTACATTACATTTCAGTTACTAAAGTACTATTTTCTGTCTTTAAGTAGATATATTATATGAGAGATTTGCTTTGTTTGCCAAATAAGTGTATCTAATTGGATTAATTGCATTGTTAACATTAAATAAAAGTAATTTCATAATTTCATAGTTTTTTTATTGTTAGGATATTTTGCATAATCCACAGATTTTTAACAAAATTATCCACAGAAATAGCAAAAATGCCTACTAAGGGCCTATTACCTGGCTAGTATTAATATATTAACTTTTTTAACTTAGAAAGTATGAACTTATTCTACATCTGTAATCCTACCCAAAACCTAAACCCAACTTACTACCTTATAAGCAGCTAATTATTAGTTTGTTTACCTAATAGTCTAAGTTTAGTTTTGTTAATGGTGTGAAGTGTACATTAAGATAAAGTGTCACTTCATTTGTTTGTTTTTTTAATTAATTTTTTTAAATTAATGTAATTTAAGCACTACTTTTTAAATCATTTTTAAATTTGTTTTCTAGCTTTGGTGTGGGTTCTTTAGTGTAAACTATGGCACAAAATCTCAAATCTGATTGTTCAAAACAGCACAGGCAAACAGTAACTCTTTTCAGAAAGCCACATGCATTTGATTCATGTTGTTAGAACAAATGGATGACAGATTGAATAATAGTAATTAATTCTGCATTAAAAAAAAGTAATTGTGTTTCTCAGATGTGGCATTTTCTAAAGCATAGCATGTTGTTCTGTTAAAAAAAATACAGTTTTCAACAATCAAAACAGGTGGAAGTCATTAAAGATAATATGAGTCTTTTGCTTTTTGCATTATTTTCCCAATTCTGAATGAACCCAAAGCTGTGACAACGTGCCATGAAGGCTCTAATTCAGCTGACCTTATTTATGAAATGAATGACATAGTAATTCATTTAGAAGCATACCAGAACCCACAGAGATTCAATAAACCACAGTTTAAGAATAAAAGAGTTGACATTAAAAAATATATACGAATCTGAAGAATACATTTAGATTCTTCTGATGTAATAGAGGCCAGATTGTAAAAGCTGTGGAGGTACATTTCAGTCTTCTAGCCTCAAGAGTTGTTAGGGATGGGTGATACGGCACAAAATGACATAATTCATATCAGCACACTGTAAATATACTTCATTATTCTATACACGTTTGCATTAATAATTTGATAAAACAATATATTAGATATGTATAATGAACATTATGCAATAACACAGTTGTGTGTGTTCTTTGTTATAGAACTTTACTTTTGCAACAGGTTGAGTAATTGATTCAAGAACAGCACTTGAGCAGTGCTCTTTGGTTATGTTTTGAAGTATAATCAATCAATCAATCAATCAATCAGTCAGTCAGTCAGTCAGTCAGTCAATCAGTCAGTCAGTCAATCAATCAATCAATCAATCAATCAATCAATCAAATCCTTTCACACAAAATTCTAGTAATGGTACTGCTTTATTACTGTCCACTGCAAATAACTTCATTCGAAGGTCAGCAGCTGCCCTCTATTTACATTTACATTTTAAACCATGTTGTTTCTTCCGCTTGACTGTTTCAAACAACAACCTGCTGAAGAACAACTTTGCAGCTCCATCGCCCGGAAGAGAACATGAGCGCTTGTTTTCAGACTGACTGTCAGGTTTGTATGCATGAGCGCTCTTATGGAACGGACTTTAGAGCCACGGCTTAAAGAGAACGGAGGATAAAAGAAGCTTCTTAAATCAAAAGTCCATCTGACAGTCTTTATGCAGATCAGGGTCTGAATGAGCATCAGTGCCTGCGGTGAATCGCTATGACAGTCACAAATGAAAAAGTGTTGTATCCTGGGAGAACTCAAAGCATCAGAATGAGACTTTGGATACAGAGGCAATTGCAGCACCAATGCAGAATCTTTGAAAGGAAACTGTATGCGAAACTTTAATAGTTTCTCTAAAGTTTGCGGTGAGATGAAATGGACGGGTCATGTGGGTTGCTCAGATTTCAAAAGAAATTGAATTCATTTTCATGCTTAACAGCCAAATGACATGTGCTCTACATATTTTATTAAAGATTAAAAATGTTCAATTCTGCCAACAATTACTTACCCTTGACCCTTGACCTGTTCAAAACCAGATACAACCTGCAACCACTGACATCTACACAGTAGCAGGAAAAGCAAATAATATGGAAGTCAATAATTACAGATTTCAACATTATTCTGCTTTGAAACAAGTCAAGAATGAGTAAATAATGGCAGAATTTTCATGTTTGGGTGAACTTTCCTATAAATAAATGTTATTAGTTTTTTCGCTCATCCATTGCATCTCCAAAATTCATTCATTCATTTTCTTTTAGGCTTAGTCACTTAATTATTAATCTGGGGTCGCCACAGCGGAATGAACCACCAACTTATCTAGCATATTTGTTATGCAGCGGATGCCTTTCTAGCTGCAGCCTCTCAGGGAGACATCCAGAAAAAACACATTCACAGACTACGAACAATTTAGCCAACCCAATTCACCTATACCACATGTCTTTGGAAACCGGAGCACCCAGCGGAAACCCATGCAACCATGGGGAGAATATGCCAACTCCACACAGAGATGCCAACTGACCCAGCCGAGGCTCGAACCAGTGACCTTCTTGCTGTGAGGTGAACATGCTACCCACTACGCCACTGTGGCGCACATCTCCAGTATCTTTTTGACAAGTTAGATAGTGACCAAAAAATATTTAATTAGCATCACTTCAAATATGCCATATTATGGAACTTAAATGGGTTGAAATGATTGTTTCTTATACAGTACAGTATACAGTATGTCTACAATTTGCTTTTCATGACCAGCTGCTTTCTGTACTGCAGATAACTTTGTATCACAATAAACTGACTTGTGCTTTGGATATCTTAAATTAGGATGTTAAGTATCTGCGGTGGCTGGTATGGCTTGAGGTACTTCAAAGCCTAAAATAGTTATATTGCCTGAACCGTACAAACACCTCCAACGTACAGTCACAGTTCTACTCGCACCCGCCACCCATGCTGCTGTAATCACGACTGAGCTTCCTGGAGGCTCTGGGTCCATTTCTCAGAAGTTATTAATTTCCCTCTCCCCCTCCTTTTCCTCGCGGCACATGTAGAAGCCTGCCTCCTCTCAGCTGAAGGGTGAGAGCGCTAGGGACCATGACCCAAATGAAAATTTTCACACTCGTTTTTTTTTCTGGAGCCCATTTTCAGGCCCTGACAGGTGGCAGAGGAGAGATGGAAGGTCAAAAAATTGTTGCAGATTGCTGCTGGAAATTATACTGTTGCTTATTTATCAATAGAACCTTATATAACACAATGTATCTTAATGGCTTACAATTACAGAGCTCAGTACAACTTAAAGGTATAATTCACCCAAATGAATACTTCTCACTATTAACAAGTGTTTTACTGCCAGCCTATTATTAAGATATTGGCTGTTTATTTGTAATTACTGTATATACTACACATTTGACATGATCTTATTCTACATTCCAAATTTTACACAATATCTAAAAATAACTACTACCTTAAAGGTGCACTATGTAAGTTTGATACCCAGTGGTTGAACTAGGTATGCACTCTTGGATCAAAACAAAAGCAAGCGGAGGTTGCTAGATTGAGGACAAGAGTGATTGATTTAAACTGTGTTTGGTAACACTTTATTTTGATGGTCTATATGAGTATTAGTAGACTGTCTGCCTAATATCTGTTGATACAGACATTCAACAGACATTTTACTGACTATAAGGCCCAATCCTAACTCATATATGTAACACACGAAAACAACATTAACATTATAGCAGACACTGTAAAAAGCTCATTCCCAGCCACTAGACATTACTGACAGAGTATTCGGGTGTCATCGTGTGTCAGAATGTTGTGGGACTGCTGTACATGGGTTATGATTGTGGTATATTGATCGCGAATTTATTTATTTTTTTCGTTTTTTTTTTAAAGCATGATGGTAAAACACGAACGTGGTTATGAATATATTAAAACATATATTTGTTTGTCGTAAAAATTCGTAATAATGACAAAAAATACTAATTTGTGGATCTCCTTACTTCCGGGTTCAGTTGTGGCAGGTGTATTCTGGGAAATTTTCTTACCCCTCGTTTTAAGTGTGGTCCTGAAAAATCTTCATTCGAAGGGGTGTATACCCCTTGCCCTTAGCCCTATGTCTTCAAGCTAAAGAGAATTGGGAAACCACTACCACTTGACATGAACGCACAAAACAAGGGGTAGGGGTAAGGGGAAGGGCTAAGGGGTAGAATTGGGATTGGGCCTAAGAAACTTTGCAAGTACATGTCAACTTACACTAATCCTACCCCTAACCCCAACCCTAACCCCAACCTAACAGTCTACTTAATGTAAGTTACAATGTAACTTAAACTCAACAGATGGACCATCAAAATAAAGTGTGGCCCTGTGTTCTAAATAAAAGCAACGTAATACGATAGAAGGAATATTTTCTACATTAAAAGGAGTTTTTATCCTAACCAACACCTCAAATTGATATAACAGCTTCACAGGTAAACAACAGAAAATGATGGCAATGATCCCCTTAGGTAAACCTCATGTGCTTTATGCAGTGTTAAATGCTAACAATGTGAGATTGAATGCCATTATACATGATATGCATTGCCATATACCGAAAGCAGCAGCAGATAGTTCATCTCAGATCATGAAAATAAAAATAAACCATTTGAAGTTTAGAACTTATCACATATGAGTGATTCAGCATGTACATTTAATAATGTTAAAGAAGGTTAATACGTTTTAAATAGATTATAAACCTTACCATTTTGTGAGTGAGTAAATTATGTGCTTCTGAATGGCTGTATTTAAATTTCTGCCGTGTTTCATCTGGTGCAAACAGCCAGATTGCTCATCACTGCGTATCTCGTCACGAAGCATGCTGTTAGGACACTGGGTTACAATGTAAACTGCTCACCTAATATTTATATTACTTGTTAATTAATAACCTCATGTGGAACTGAATCTGTCTCATTTCAGAGTCTGCTACAATCCACTGATGGTCACATTTTAGTCACTGATGCATTCTTTCATAGCCTTTCTGAATGAATTAATGAAATATGTGGCTTTCTACCAAGGCAATCCGGGCTTCTGACATATAATTGGCTAAACTGGCAGTGTAAAGGTTAAAATTACCAAAACAAGAACAGCGTTCCGGCACGGAAAACACATTTCTGACAGAATATCTGACTTTAGCACTGTTTTTCAGATAAACAAGTATGTTCACTTGGCATATTTCTAAAATAATTTTATGCTTGCCTAGTGGGTAGCACGTTCGCCTCATAGCAAGAAGGTCGCTGGTTCGATCACCGGCTGGGCCAGTTGGCATTTCTGTGTGGAGTTTGCATGTTCTCCCCGTGGTTGCGTGGGTTTCCTCCGGGTGCTCCAGTTTCCCCCACAGTCCAAAGACATGCGGTACAGGTGAATTGGGTAAGCTAAATTGTCCGTAGTGTATGTATGTGTGTGAATGAGAATGTATGGATGTGTTTCCCAGAGATGGGTTGTGGCTGGAAGGGCATCCGCTGCGTAAAACAAATGCTGGATAAGTTGGCGGTTCATTCCGCTGTGGCGACCCCGGATTAATAAAGGGACTAAGCCGAAAGGAAAATGAATGAATAAATTTTATGCTTTTGAACTTACATACAGCACCTTTAAATGAAAAAGTAACATGTATTAACTTTTCTAATATTAATCTTGAGTGCCTGTAGAGTAGTAGAGTAGTAGTGCATCTATATTTTCTTTGTTTCTATGTCTTTTTTCTCTCTGAAAGAAAATGAGCACCTACAGGCGTGTCATTGGTGGAGCTACTGATTCAACAGTGCTCAAGCCTGACAACATCAGCCCACCACAAACAAGCTAGAGCGAGAAAAATGATTGTGGTGCTTGTCAAGCAAAACCCACAGTATCAGTACTTTTAATGAAATACAAAGGTTGCAGACATTTTAATATTTATTACTAGTAAAATAATTTAAAAAATACTTTGTAAAATGCTTAATATTGATGTCTGTTAATAACCATTTTTACAAATACTCCTACAATGTGTGTTACTGACAAAAGATACACATTGTTCATGTAACTAGAACATATACTCTATTTTTCTCCCAGTTAACCCTCTCACTAAATCTCTAAAATAAACCATCTATTTTATTTCAATCGTCACATCTATTTAGCATGAAGAAAGAACTTCATCTTCATCACAAACCCTGTGAATGGTTTTCCCACATTAGTATGGAGTTTTCGATCAATGTTAACACTCCTTTTTTTTTATGGGTATGTTTTCTAATGCTCTAGGTACCTGCATACGAAAAAAAAAAAACAAACAGTATTCAAGTTAAAGCAGCAGATTCTTGTTGTGTGCATGTGTATGCCAGTAGTTTCTGTGGTGTAAAGATACAAAATTATGAAAACAAGGATGATTTTTTTTTTCTAATGTCGATTCATTCATTTTCTTTTCGGCTCAGTCCCTTTATTAACCTGGGGCCGCCACAGCAAAATGAACCACCAAGTTATCCAGCATATGTTTTACGCAGCGGATGCCCTTCCAGCTGCAATCCATCTCTGTAGAACATCCATACATACCCATTCACACACACTCATTCACACCCAATGCACCTATACCACATATCTTTGGACTTGTGGGGGAAACCGGAGCACCTGGAGGAAACCCACGCAACCACGAGGAGAAGATGCAAATTCCACACAGACATGCCAACTGACCCAGCCGAGGCTCGAACCAGCAACCTTCTTGGTGTGAAGCGATCGTGCCACCCACTATACCACCGTTGTGCCTCTTTTCTAATGTTGGGGTCATTTTAGATAAAGTCACCAAACTACAAGATTTTTTTTTCCCTGCTGTGGAAATGGTGCACCAGAAAGTCAACAAGAGTGTTAATCCACTTTTTTTTTTTTTTACATATGGTGAAACTAAATAGCCCTTGTTGAGTTAACATATAACTTAAGGCTATGTTCTATGGTAATTAAACTAGGGCTGTTTATTTTCACCTTGTGTTAAAGCTTTAATTGCTTTAGAGCAATCCTGTCACGATCACCAGCGATCTCTCCGCTATCAGAGATCGCTGGTTCACTCATGCTTCCGGGAACTACAGATCTGCCATGTTTGGACTACAACTCCAGTCATGCAGCACACACACACACTCCTGCTCCATATCACGACTGATTGCACACACACCAGTGGAGGACCATCATGACTGATTACACACACTACATAAACAGCACACACACTCTCATTCGGCGCAGTAAGATTATTACCTGTTGTGACTTGTAACGGTGTTTCTTTGTTCCAGTCTTTTTCCGTGTTTCTTGACTTCAGCCTGTTATTTGTTATTCCTTGCCAGCAACCTGCCTTCTCATCTATTGCCTGTTTTTTGACCATGATTTTGGATTTGCCTTGTATGTTGCTATACTGTATTTTTTTAATATCTGCATTTGGATCCTCGCCTCTGTTGCCTCCGTCACCCATACCGTAACAAATCCGTTTTCACACAATGTTCTATTAAGTCAATTATTTGGGTCAAGAGTGTGAAATTATTATTTTTCTTTTTATTTTGAAATGAATTATTAATGCAGAGCAATTGCAACACCTCTGTCTAATCTCTGCCCTTGCAAGAGATCGAGTTTATGTGAAAAAAGCTTCACAAATCAAATCTGTTCACAAAAAAATGTGAAAATAATGTGTATCTGGCACACTCCAAACGCTTGTTAAATTCATAGCACAGGCGCAGACACTCTAAACTGGAAAACAAGCAGGACAAAATATACTTGTTCAATTAAATTGCTGCAAAACTAATTTCTGTTTGTTTAACAGGTATGTTGCAAAACCCCAAAACAATGTTAGAGACCTTTTATGTTATTATGAGAAGTTAGAGTTATTTTTAGTTCATTATAAAACCGTGCTTCATAAATTAAATTATGGTGGGTTTTGTCAGTCATTTCAGTGAAATGATGTTTTTGGTTCAAAACAGGTTGAGGATTCTTGGGGAGCTTCTAATTTTCAAAAACAAAAAGCATAAAATGCCTTTTGAAATGAGAGTTTAAGGGGCATATGAAAAAAAAAGTGTTAAAAGCAAAAATTAACAGCAGGTATTTTTGGTAAGCATTTATATGACAAGTGTGTTTAACTTTTAAAATGTCTCACTTATTAGAGGTAGATCTGCTTTTGTTAGTGGATGAACTTATGTGTAACTCAATGGCACAACAGCAAGAGATGATGGTAGAAGAGAGGACAGAGTGCCACAATAAATACAGAGAGATTTGTTATTTATTTTATTTGATTGTTTTTTATGAATGTGGATACTTTGGCATGTTTTTATGTGATTTTGTCTGCTTTATCTATTTACGCTATTGTGTCATGATATTAAGTATTACTACAATTATTACTAGTTAAACAATAAAACATATTATTTAACAAAAAGAAAGAGAGTGAGTGAGTAAATGGTGTGATTGTTTTCAGTCACACTTTATTAGTCACACTTTACAATAAGGTTCATTAGTTAATGTTAATTAATACATTTACTACAGCATTTGCTCGTGATTAGTTCATGTTATTAAATGCATTAACTAATGAACCTTATTGTAAAGTGTTACCACTTTATTTTTAGGAACAATTCTCACTGTTAACAAGCCATTGTTAAGTCAACTATGAATTTTGCCTTACTAAAACCTATTTATTTATGAGTTATTTAGACTGTTAAAGTGTTGAACTCTCGTGTCTAAGCATGGGTCAAGCCTAAAAAAAACTATTTGGACAAAACACAGAATATTTATTTTCCAAAAATCATAAGTAAGGTAAACATTTCAATGATTTTATTTTATTTGTATTTTTTTTTTTTAAGATTCTGGCTCTATCTTACATAACTAAGAACTGAAATCCTTGTAGTGGCAAATCTCCAAGAGTGCGCCTATCACCGCACAAAAGTGCTTGGATGAGAATGAGTCCAATAAAGTGTGCTTTTGTATATGAGGGAAGCTGATCTTGTTCATCCATAGATAATTTAACCCAATTGAATAATAAGTTTTAAATGCTACAGCTGACTCTTTCTAGGAGATTTAGAGGTCAATGCTACTGGATTTACCTTGTCCATCATCAATGTCTGCTAAACTACATGAAGGTAAGTGACTGTTTACACAATAGCTCACCTAAACTTTAAAAATATGTTATTAATTGCTTACCCTCATCTCATCCAAATCCCTGAGAACATTGTTCAACTTCAAGTTCAACTCTTCAACACAAATAAATATATTTTGGATAAAATCTGAGTGTTCTCTCATCCACCATGAGAGCAATGATCACAAGATGATCAAAGTCCATAAAAGGCACCAAAATAGTTGTAAATAGACTTGTAAATAGTTGTGAATAGTAATCAAATAAATCTTCAATAAACACTTAAAAAAATAAATAAATTAATTAATTAATTTAGTAATTTACTAATGTCTTCTCGTCCGTGACAGGTTAAGCTGTATGTGACTACAGTTAAACCACTAATGTCACATAGAATGTTGTCTTTCTGAACTTTGAATATCTTGTGACTGTTTCCAGGATGAGGGAGCTCTCAGATTTCATCAAAAAAATTGGTCTGTTGATGACCGAAAGTCTCCGGAAATTGGAACAACGTGAGGGTGAGTAATTAATAGCATCCTTTTCATTGGTGAATTTCACATAAAGTCAACTATTTGGGTTAAAGGGACAGAAAAAAAAAACCCTGTTTGTTTGAAACAAGTCAGGTGTAAGCAAATCATGACAGACTTTTTATTTTTACTACTTCTTAAGTGTGATAATTGACAATGATCTGATCTGACAAAACCCTGTGATAAACATTAACCTACAACTATATACTAGCATGTGTTACTCATTTAATTACCTATAATATGAATCAAATAAACAAACAACATAAATGTCATTATTCAAAGTTCAGTCAATATCTCATTAACTTTACCATGTTTCTAGGCTCACTGTCACCTAAATTTAGCTATTATAAGAGTGTATATGATTCAGCCTGGCTCTCAGGAGTGCATATAAATAGGCTTCATATCAACGTCACTGCCTTGTCAACGTGTGTGGCCTAAAACGCAACATTAATTCTAGAATCAGCCCTCCAATAGCGAGAAACTCCTGCCAACTGCTTTGCCAGCTTCCCGTCCTCCGCTGAAACTCACTTGAAGTTGGTTGGTGAACGCTAGAGGAAAGTGTGAGAGAAAGTGAGCGAGTGGGTGGGTGAGAGAAGGATGGTGGAAAATCAAGAGAGAGAGAGAGCGCTGAAAACTGTCAGTGCAGAAATATTTTTTCATAAATTCATAAACGCTGATAAGGCCCCATCTTTCTCCCATGTGCCCCAGCCAAGGACGAAGGAACATACATTAAGAGATTAGGAGCAGTGCTGCATTTCCATCACCCTGCTGAGAGCGAGACCCACGGGCCCAGCACACGATCTTATCAAACACACATACAGGCGCAGGAAAGCCAGTGCTGGTTTCAACTTCATTTCGCCTCCTCCGCTACTTTAAAAGCCCTTCTCAAACTCTGCCATCAATAATCTGCCCCTGCTGTCCTCTGTGCTTTATTGTATTTAAACACACAAACACACACACATACACACAGTATACTTACACTGCACATTGGGTCAGCAACCATTGGCACAAAGAAGGATAATCACTACAATGCTAGCAGATAAAGAGGTGTATGCATTTCATTTAAACTGGCATACCAGTGTACACTGAGGGTTTCATTCCACACAGTCAAACTTTAGTCAAAAGTATTCAGTCATAGTTTTGTTTATAATACATTTATACTTTTGTACACTGTTGTTTTATCAAGTTATAAACTGTCACGGCTGAGCTCTCTCAGAAAGACAAAGGATCACAGGAGTTATCAAACACGTAGATTTATTTACAAAAATGACTCAGGAGAATCAGGAACGCATATGGGATGTAGACAATACAAAACATAGAATACTTGACCAACAACTGAACACCACACAGGAGTATAAATACACATGACTTAATGAAACTAATGACAAACAGGGGTGAGACACAGGTGGATCTAATGAATATTACGAAACGGCGGGAAACAGAACAAAGGAGCATATGGGGAAGGTTACATGACACAGGGGTCTGACATAAACTCTATAATGGTTTGAGAATTAGCTTGCATGCCCTGATCAAGAAAGAAAGTGAGTAGCTCTGATAAAAGCAGTTTAAGATAAGTTTAACTTCATTCATGCTGAAGTGATGACAGTAAAAAGAGATGATTGACAAAACCATGATAGAGGTTTGGTGTGGCAAAAGTCCTGAGTGTTGTTGACAAATATGTTGTTTTGTAAAACGTAAGTACGCATGGTCACAAATTTGAAAACCAAAGTAAATTGTGATTACAGAAATAAAGTGACTACAATAAATGATTCAGTACTGATTTATACTGTATTTGTATGTGTGTAATAGTTTACAAATTGCACTGTACAGCTCAGTACATACAGCATAAACAAAGATGTTTACTTAATTGTTTCCTTCTTTTTTATTTAAACAGATAATCATTATTTTATTTTATTTTATTTTATTTATTTTTTTTTTATTTTTTTTTTTGCTTTAAAACGGTAAGCATGTTCTCATGTTCCAGTTAGTATTTTAATGTTACTATCCAGATGACTGGTGTTTTTCTTCTATGCATAGTCACAAATTTGAAAACCAAAGTAAATTGTGATTTCAGAAATAAAGTGATTTTCGTTTATACTGATTTATACTGTATTTGGGTGTAACAGTTCACAAATTGCACTGTACAGTTAGGTACATACAGCATAAACAAATATAGTCATTTAATTGTTTTCTTTTTTATTAAAACAGATAATAATTGTTTTATTTAATTTTATTTATTTATTTATTTATTTATTTATTTATTTATTTTATTCTATTTTATTTTATTTTATATATTTTTATTTATTTATTTATTTTTATTTTTGCTTTAAAAAATACTAAGCATGTTCTCATGTTCTGGGAAGTATGATAATGTTACTGTCCAGATGACAGTTTTTCTTTGGGGGTGAAGCGCAGACACCACTTTGGGGGGTTTGGGCTGCCTTGTTGAGCACAACAAACTTTAGGTTTCTAGGGCTCCATGCCTTGCAAGAAGGTGCCTGGTTCGAGTCCTGGCTGGGCAAGTTGGCATTTCTGCGTGGAGTTTGTTCTCCCTATGTTCATGTAGGTTTCCTCCAGGTGCTCCGCTTTCCCCCACAGTACAAAGACATGCGTATAATTGAATTTGGTAAACTAAAATTGGCCAAAGTTAATAAACGTATATGAATGAGACAGTGTATGGGTGTTTACCAGCACTAAGTTGCGTCTGGAAGGGTATCTATTGCATAAAAAAAAGTAATTGCTGGTTCATTCCACTGTGGTGACCCCTTATCAATCAGGGAGTAAGCTGAAGGATAATGAGTGTGTAAACATTAGGCTCCTTAATTTTACAAATATTCATTTTGCAAATAATTTGTTTTGTAAAGTGTAATGAACCAAACTCCTTGTACCAATTAGTTGAATATAGATATATTTACTTACACCCTTATGTATTAGTAAAAGTACCTAGACATAATGCAAAAAAATCTATTTGATGCTGTTAGTTAAACTCATGTAGCCCATGTTGAAACTCTTTGAATAGATCAAAATGTTGTTTTTTCTGTGCTGTTGACAAAAGATTAATAACTTTTTGTGTGAACTGCAACAAGAGACTATTAAATATTTATATGTAGTGTATACTGAACTAACACTAGATTTGCTGTTTCAGAAGATGCAGATATGTTCATATTAGGCATATCAGTGTCTTTCCAAACGTATTAAAAAGATAAATGCATCATAGCCAGCTTCATGTATGAATACTAATGAGATCATGCTGCTTTTATGGTCATGCCAGTGCATCATCCAAAGACAAAAAGCAGGAAAAAAAGTACATTTTAATCACTCTTTTACATCAATGGATTCGATTCTTTTGGAAGCGGCAGGGAAGCTCACGCTATCTCTGAGAAGAGCTGTGACAGTCGCGTGTCAAATCGGCCTTGATCTAAATAAGCTCATTAGGTTATTCTCGCACCCGGCCTTCTTTCATCCCACTGCCTAAAACTGAATAATTGCTTTGTTGCATCAATTCCTGCTTTTTGTGTTGATGTCACTTCATTCAAATCACAGTCACCTTGGATGACATTTGAAGGGCAGCAGCATGTCGCTATAAAAAAAACATTGTCCTTTTTTTTTTTTTTTTGGAGAAACAAAAAGCAAATATTCTGTTCCGTCTATATCATCTCAGCTTTCATTCTCATTTCCCTTTCATCCTCTTCCCCTTCCTGTTTCGCTCTCATGGGTTTAAACCCTGCAGGCTCACTGCCTGTGTTCTTTGGAGCTCAGAGGCGATGCAGATTTTGGCATTTACCGAGCTGCAGGCTGCTGAGACAGAGCTTGAATAGAGAGTTGCATGAGAATGGGTGAAGATGGCAGTGCCAACTGGTCAGAGATGCCCCTCTAGACCCCAGCAAACAATCGGAGATCTCTTTCTAAAGCAACACTTCCCACATCGGGCTGTTTCTGAACAGGCTTTTCTTCAAAGCTCACAGCACAATGGACAAAACTGTCACATCTGGGCACAGACACAGCAAGTATCTCAGGGGAAAACGTTGATCTAGGATCGGTCTTAGAATGTTCTAGTCTGTAGCATGTGAAATTAATTTAGCTCACTCCAGAAATTTAGTGGCTGGCTTGATAAGCAATCTAAACCAAACATTTAGTGAGACCATTCATGCAGTGTATCAACTGTTTATAAAATTGTTTACCTGTATATCCATTTCCCATTGAACATAGACAATTCATTTCTGGTGCGTAAAAAAAAAAAAAAATAAATAA
>CAIGQQ010015483.1:1155803-1167303 GCA_903798035.1 Danio albolineatus | reverse complement strand
ACACACACACACACACACACACACACACACACACACACACACACACAAAAAAAAACACTAAATATGGGTATACAGATTTTTATGTCATAAGCTTTCAATTTTAACAATCATAAAAATATCACTTTGAACAAACGCTCTGATGTTTAAATCATTTAGATTGAAACATCTTTTCTCCTTAAGCACTCTCTATCTTTGTTTTATCCAAGAAAGTAAATATCCACATGTTCATACACATGCTAATAACCTGTGGGCAGCTGCATAAGCATCAGTGTCACAGGTCTACACAGAGTCATGGACGGGTCCTGAGAAATTACGAAGACCGGCAGAGAATTTGCTCTGCACTTCACTCCATATTACTGTCAATGGTTCTTCATGCATTTGGGGAATCAAGCTTTGAGATCATAGCTCCGCTCTAAAACCTAGTGAGCTGCCTCAGTGCAGACAGAGTCTACAGAGACGTCTTAACCATAACGGAACCTCAAAAGTGACGGATTTGGAACACTCAAATTTATCAGCACACCACACAAAAATAATACTCCTCATGTGTGATTTAACTCAAGAGTCTGCTGCTACTAAGCTAACAATATGATCATCTTCAAAGATTTTTAAAAATGTTTTATTAGTTTATGTAACGGTGATGCAGTGGGTAGCACTGTCACCTCACAGCAAGAAGGTCCCTGGTTTGATCCCTGGCTGGGTCAGTTGGCATTTCTGTGTGGAGTTTGCAGTCTCCCTGTGTTAAGCTAAGTTTCCGTAGTGTATGAATGTATGTCCTGGAGCTGTCTTTGTCCTCCAGGTTTGGGGTTGAGCATTGGGCTAATGTAAAAAAAAACTATGTTTATCGACAGTACACGTCAATGTTTCTTAACATACTTATGTACACTTTTTGTCATTCCTTACTTATGTTTACTATTAAAATATTGACTAAAATACTACAGCATTTGCACTTACTGTGTTTAGTGCCATTCATTCATTCATTCATTCATTCATTTTCTTGTCGGCTTAGTCCCTTTATTAATCTGGGGTCGCCACAGCGGAATCAACCGGCAACTTATCCAGCATATTTTTTATGCAGCGGATGCCCTTCCAGCCACAACCCATCTCTGGGAAACATCCATACACACACATTCACACTCATACACTACGGACAATTTAGCCTACCCAATTCACCTATACCACATGTCTTTGGACTTGTGGGGGAAACCGAAGCACCCGGAGGAAACCCACGCAACCACGGGGAGAACATGCAAACTCCCCACACAAATGCCAACTGACCCAGCCGGGGCTCGAACCAGCGACCTTCTTGCTGTGAGGCGAACGTTCTACTCACTAAGCCACCGTGGCGCCTAGTGCCATTCAGTATTACATAAAAAGTAACTGCATTATGACAAATGTGTAATCACGTTTACATTTATACAAGACAAGTTTAAGACCACAGTAAATTAAATTTCAGTATACTGTACCATTATTGGGGGCACCACGGTGGCCGAGTGGTTAGCACGTTCGCCTCACAGCAAGAAGGTCGCTGGTTCGATCCCCGGCTGGGCCAGTTGGCATTTCTGTGTGGAGTTTGCATGTTCTCCCCGTGGTTGCGTGGGTTTCCTCCGGGTGCTCCAAAGACATGCGGTACAGGTGAATTGGGTAAGCTAAATTGTCCATAGTATATGTGTGTGAATGTGTATGTATAGATGTGTTTCCCAGAGATGGGTTGTGGCTGGAAGGGCATCCGCTGTGTAAAACAAATGCTGGATAAGTTGGCGGTTAATTCCGCTGTGGCGACCCCGGATTAATAAAGGGACTAAGCCGAAAAGAAAATGAATGAATGAATGTACCATTATTGTTTATTTATATTTGGCATTACTCTTTCATCCCAACAGAAGTAATTTAAAAAGTACTGTAGATCCTTATGTTTCTGGGTAAAAAAAAGTGGGTACGAAAAGAAAAACTGTTTAATAGAACAGTAAAAAGACTACAATGCAACTGTTACCTGAGTATCAGTACAGTTCTTTACTTTATACAGTAAATAAAAGTAAACTGATTTTCTCCGGATTCCCTGCAAAACACATTTATGCTTTTTGTTGACATTTATTTATTTATTTTTTTCTCATTGGTATTTTACACTGTTAGACATGCTACTGTATTTTTGCTGTAACTTACAGACAGCAGTGTTGCCAGCAAGTTACTGCAACTGCCCCTTTACAGTAACTTAGCTGTGAATGTATTTTACAGTAGCAGGGCCCTTTACTGCAATTTCATATTACAGTTTTACAGTAAAATCACACTGAGCACTAAGAGCATATTGATATGCTTCTCTACTTGTGGAAAAGCTGTCTGAAATGAGCTTTGGCTCCTCATGTCACTTTCCCATTATCATGGGAATGATGATTTTCCATGTTTGTTTTTTTTTTGTGTGAGTGTGTGTATTACAAATAAATGACCAGTGTAGATGCTAGTACTTAATAAAATGTTGATGAATTACCATTGTATAAATTAACTAAATACGGTAGTTTACTGTAAAGTTAGAAATGTCTCTACCATATTCTTTAAAGGTTAAATTCTTGCAACCACAGTTTTTTTTATAGAATAGAATAACTTAATGTTGTTAAGTTCAGTTGTTAAGTACAGTTTTATTTAATCCCACTTACAGTATTACTAATTTGCAACTGGCATATGCTTTTACATTTCTTTTTTTTTTCTTAACTAGACTTCCACAATGAGACAGGTAATTTATGTAATTGAAATATCTGGATTATATGAAAAAAAAGGAGAGTTTGTTAAAAAAAATTATCAAAAAAACAACAAAACACTTCCTGTGGGAAAACACTGAACTTTCCAGCTTCTGCCAGTGCCTCCGATTCCAAAGAGAGCTAAGAAAGCTAAGGGACAACTCCTGAGGGAGGTGTGAGCAACACACAGGACATATCTCAAAAAGTTAGCACCATTTAAAGGCCAAGCAAGTCTGGAAGAGAAGCGTTTAATCCACACCACGCCGCCTGAATGCTTTTAATTAATCTATTTCATGCCCCTGCGATACACATGCTGCCTTTCACAGCGAAAGTGAGGCGCGAAAACCAGATACGCCGTCTCGCCAATTGTCTGACAAGTGCGCACGGTTGTGCTTTGAAGTGTCCGAGCCTTTGAGCCTCTTGTGAGGATGATATGTGCAAGCGGTTTAGGCTGTTGAAGAAGTGGATTACATTGCCTCTACTTTTCCAATTAATTATCCGGCTGTTGGGGAAATGAGCACAAGGGCACCGCAGGGTTTCTGACTGACGCTAGCTCAAGAGCCCACGCGCCTCAAATAGAGTAATGAAGCCAAACGAGCGCGCGGATTGATTGAAAAGATGGAACTTTGGCCAAGTGAGCAGCAGAAATAGTCCCACTTGTGGGTGTAGTGTTGGTTTTCCACACGCAATGATCCTAAACGATTTGGAGGGTTACGTAAAAAGATGATCACATTTAATTAGCTCACATTTTCTCGCTTACGCTTTTGAAATAGTGTTTGCAGTTCATCTCAAATCTGCTTACATCGTTCGAAGACCAAACTTTATCTCAGACCAGAGTTTATCACAGTAAAAGCATTAGCTTGGGGTCAGTAACAACTGTCAGCAAAGTCCCCGGAGACTGTAAGTGATTTTAAAAAGGGAAAGAAACCATTAACCTGAGGAAGGACATTTTCTAAAGGTCAACAGATTACTGGGCTTTTGTGTGTAGTGGCTATTTGCTGGGTAAACGATTCAGGTGGTTATTAATGCTGTTTGCGAAGGTAAGCGCCCCTTGCTTATATTGAGGTTTAGCGATCTGAACAAGCCTCTAATGAGCTGGCATCATTTGTGCTACAGACAGGAATATTACTTTAAATCAAGAAGATGGTGTGGCGAGAGGTTGCTTTTGGCTAATGAAAACTCCCCGGGTGCATAGAATACTGAGGCTGAGGCCATGTCCATATAAACACGGGTATTTTCAAAACACGCTTTTTCTATGCGGTATTGCTGTTTGTCCACACCAAAACAGAATATCGGGTAAGTGAAATCAAAACTTTTTAAAAAACTTAGACTAAGGTGAAGATTTTTTGACTGATCAGACACTACAACCTCAGCTTGTGCACTGCTTTCTCCTTTTAGATAGGTAAGCATGGCTAGGTTCACACCAAACGTGGAATATTTGAATGAGGCAAATTTCTAACATTTGCATATACTGCATTGTTCAACCGCGGGATGGTAATTTGACTCTGTTCTCACATTTGCATTGACTTGTATGCAATTTATCCGCATTAATTCCCCATTTAAACCTAGCATAAAAGTGTCATTATCTCACAGTGCGTTTTTGCATTGTCAAATGGATGATGTTTGTTTGTTTGTTTGTTTGTTTGTTTGTTTGTTTGTTTGTTTTTAATGAAAGCGAGGAAAACTGTTTATAAAAATACCTGTGTACAGTATGTGTGGACATAGAATGAAAATGTAGAAAACACATCAGATTCACAAATATTAAAGCTGAAGTGGCAATTATATTGACATACACCAATATATACAATGTGTTTGTCAGTATGGAGTTATTACATTTACATTATTTTTAATTGTTCCTATTGTACCAAATGTAATCCGTGTCATAGCGCAGCAGGAAACCCTCTGTAGTTTGGCAAAAACTGTCAATGCTGTGTCAAGGTTAAAGGTATAGATCGCACACATCACTTACTCCTGCTTTACTTTTCACAAACATGTTTTAAAGACATTTGGAAACCACCGATTTCCATACTATCTGTTTTTCCTACTATGGATGTCAATAGCATTTTTCAAAATATCTTTAGCTGTTTTCAACAAAATAAAGAAAGGATTGGAACCACTTGAGGGTGAATAAGCAGTCAGTATTTTGACTATCCCTTTAAAGCTTATTTTTCAACTATTTTGACTTATAGCACATCAACAAGCATTTACTGCTCACATACCTACATATATGCTTATAATTTGCATTATAAAAGCCTAAATATGATATTGTTTACAACCCATGTCAAGTTTGTTTCCAGCCAGGTTCAGTAGAATGTCCAACAAAAAGACACCCAGCAGCAAAACTCTTCAAACGTGCTATACGTTCAGGCACTGTGGATGCTTGTTAATATGGAAATCAAAATAAGTACAGATTAAATGGTTTGCATCTCAAAGGCCTCAAAAACACGGTCTACAAACTTTTAACTGACACAAATCTCTGCCATATAAAATTTGCGGTTCTTTCTGTGGATTTCTTTGAAGCTATATGTCCATATTCAGAGCTTCAATCAGACTCCATGAGAAGTCTTTGAAAGTTTCTGTAATGCAATTTGAAATAGCAACGGTTTTAGGAATCCTATGAATTCCAAAGCTTCCAAGGGTCGCCCTGATGGACACAGACTGTGTGCAAGCCAGCTAATAAGCATGAGAGCTGGAAAAATACAACAGCCAAAACAAAGAAATGCCCTCCAGTGAGAGACTGCTGGACTCAAAGAGATGTGTGTGTATGTCTTTTTTTTTTAGTCTTTCAGGCTTGGAAAAGGACTGAAATTTGTCTGTTCCCCTGTTATTTAGTCCGAGGGGCTTTCATTAAAATAACAAACATTGACTTTGGAAAAGCCATGAAAAGAGTAATGACTTTGAGACCAAGTGTGGATCGTGTGCATGCTCGGGCCGGGGGTGACCATCAGTCAACACGGACTAAGATAGGAAACGCTCGCTCTGGATTTTAATTATCTCACCCTCCCTGCAAAGTTTACTATTTGTAGAGCCGAATACATCCTGCTGCTTGAGCTGTACACACAGAACAAAAAATAAGATCTTTTGTTTACTTTAAGGAAAAGACCAGTCTGACATTTCCCCTTCACGTACGCCTCGCTGGAAGTGTCTCTTTCAACCTTCTGATATTTGTATTCCTGCGCTAACGCCATTTCCCAGCATCCTTATCTTCTGGTCCTGTCAGAGCTTCAGCCGGCCAGGGGTTCATAGCTGTCTGGTTGATACGTTTCCCAACTTTATTTCAGGAAAGAGAGGCAGGCAGCATGGATAGAAACCTCCCTAAACTAGCTCCCTTATTAGATCCCATACGTTTGGACGATATCTCAATGAAAGTAGATGCCATGCCCTGAAATAGTTACATATTATGCTTTGCCCAATTCAGCTGTGCCACTTTGCATGCACTATTTTAGTGCAAAAAAGAGATGTTTTATTTATGAACCACCCAAATTCCAAGCAAGAACTAAATGTACTGAATCGTGGTGTGATGTTCATATTAAGTCACTGCAATTATTTTTGTCCACTTAAATTACTAATAAATTAATTAATAAATAAATAAATTAATTAATTTATTTATTTATTATTATATATTTTTTTACACTTCAAAGACATAAAGCTCCATTGTATATTGTCCATAGCAGGGCCATAACCCCTAAAGTCTCCAGCATTTGAAAATAATGCCTTGCTCTGCTATACTCAATTATGCAGCGATCAGATTGTTATTAGCATAACAAAAAGTATTTTTAAAATGTACAATTTAGGCTGGTCTGCCACAGCGTAACAGCACTCACCAATGTCAAAATGACTGAGATGGACAATCAAATGAAGGTAAGCATAATTTATGTTCACAGAAGCAGAATTCCAGCACAATGCGACAGAATTTTGACAGAAAGCAAGGTAAGTCTGAAAAAGGGGCAGCGGGATGTTTAATGACATCAATGTTAAACAACTGGTGGTCAAATTGCAGCAACCTCAACTAGTCAACTTTTTTTTTTTTTTATGTATACCCTAAAAATTTAAATAATGTATAATTTACATCATTCACAAATTTTGTTTAATTATTTAGCCGCTTTTCCAAAACTCAGCATTCTCTAAATCTTTAATAATAGGTGTTTGCATATTTGGAATACCAATATTAATCAATTGCAAACAGAGTGGCGCCATGAGTAGCGCTATCGCCTCACAGCAAGAAGGTCACTGGTTCAAGCCTCTGGTCAGTTGGTATTTCTGTGCAGAGTTTGCACGTTCTCTCCATGTTCGCGTGGGTTTCCTCCAGGTGCTCCGGTTTCCCCCACAGTCCAAAAACATGCACTTTTGGTAAATTGAATAAAACTAAATCGGCCATAGTGTATGCATGGGTGTGAATGCAAGAGTGTATGGATGTTTCCCAGTGCTGGGTTGCAGCCGGAAGGGCATCCTCTGTGTAAAACATATATTGGATAAGTTGGCAGTTAATTCCGGTGTGGCGGCCACTGCTTAATAAAGGGACTAAGCCAAAAAGAAAATTAATGAATATTAATCAATTGATCAATATTCTGATCAATAGTGTAGTGCTGAACCACAACTCAACTACCTGCTACAAAAAATGTCACTAAACAGCAGCATTTTTTTCAGAGATATATGGAAATATACGTAATATACATAATACAAACATAAACAAACATATTACATTTAGTAAACTTAAACTCAGCCCAAATAAATTGTTTACAACCACTTAACATTAAAAGCAAAATGTAAATCCAAGGAATCATCTTTGAATTTTTTTTTTCAGTGCAGCAGAAATCATACATCATCCAACTTGTTTCAGTAGAGACCAATACAATGCTGAAAAATTTAATTTCCATAATATTTACTACACTTCTCACTATACTCAGTAAATATGTACTCAGTATGTTTATACATATAGGAATACTTTATCCAATAAATCTAATATGAAAATGAATAGCTGTGACAATTTTGAACTCTATTACCAATAACTAAAACAACATTTTTAGTGTAGTTCAAATCTTTTATACATTATTTTTGTTTGCTTTTTGTTTGCTCTGTGGTTTGTGTCCCTTGTTTGTTTGTGCATCTCAAATAACTTCTCATTGTTCATCTTATTGCAGAGAGTTTTGTGGTTGAATTATTTCTAAGATATACATCAAATATCTGATCATAATCAATAGATAAATTGTCAAATAGTTTTGTGGAAATGATGTTGTTTCTAAAGCAATACAACAACCTTGAAAATAATTTCAAAGTTTAAGCATGGCCTCCCGATTAAAGTGATTTTCCTTCCCATTAATGTTGAACCAGCTGGCTTGTTTTTGTTGTAGCACTGCTAAGAGCTTGAAAAATCCTTTTCTCCTATCAAACTGTCTCTGTCTCTTCTCAAATCTGTCTTATCGATCAGGGTATCGAGCTCTGAGCGTTCTATTTCGTTGGCACAGAAGCTCACCTAATATAATCCCATTGATCGTCAGTTAAAGTCAGCGTGTTCAACATCAGACAAGTTCACATATGCTGGGATGTTCGAATATTGCAAAGTTTATTCTTCTCAGCGTGTTTACTTGCGTCAGGAAAATTTCCACCTACGTGCAAATCCAAAATGAATCACACTGAAGTTGTTACCAGATAAACAGCAATCACGGCCGGACAAAAGAGGTGATAATTGCAGCCGAGTCCATCAAAACACATATCAATGGCGTTTGAATGAGTCTTATCTGCCGAAAGATTTCAACGTATCTGATAATTGCAGAAACAAAGCATCTTTTGTCTTTTAATTGGGCCGCTGTGTGGGTCTGGGAAGAGAGACTCAATCAGCAGGCCATCGAGAGACTCATCCTACGTGCTGTCAGTCAAACGCTCCTCTACACCATAAAACGGCCAGATTAAATTGCCTTCTCTGCTGCGAAGAATTAGGGTGGGCTGAAATTGTATTTTTTCCCCCTCGTATTAAAGGCTCCAAAGAGAGAATTGATCTTCAGTGAAATAACTTAGGCTGCGAGAGACGGAATTGCAGGAAACCGGATTTTTATGAAAAATGCCTCCCGCCTTCATGGGTGTCAACAGATATTAGTTATAACTCTGGGGAATACGGCGCTCTTCTGACTTGCACATTTAAATGCTGCGGCCATAAACGCAAACATTTTTGTTTTATGATATGCATCTGAGGTGCAGTCAAAACATATTTACATAAAGAAAACCATTTGATTTCTCACAACAATACCACTCGGTGCCATACACTTCTTGTAAATACATGACTGTACTTTTTCATTTTATCATGCACTGTAGACAGGTTCTTTTTTGTGATTCACAGTTTGTTTGTTTGCTTTTTTGTTGTTGTTGATGTTTTGTTTCTGTTTATTTAAGGTTATGAGGTGCATTATGGGACCTTGATCTCTGTTAAGTTGACTTTTAATGTGAAAACTGAGTTTAAAAAAAGTGTTTTTTTTAGTAATTTGAAACAATACATTGTATAAGGAATAGTCTGCAGATCATGAAGTTCGTTAAAGACACAGGCATTTTAATACCAATTTTTTGTTGTGTAATTTCTGACCCAGACAATATATCTATAATATACTATGAAATCTATAATATACTTTGAAAGTGTTTCCCAGAGATGGGTTGTGGCTGGAAGGGCATCCGCTGCGTAAAACAAATGCTGGATAAGTTGGCGGTTCATTCCGCTGTGGCGACCCCAGATTAATAAAGGGACTAAGCCGAAAAGAAAATGAATGAATGAATGAATACTTTGAAAGTGTTTCCAATATTTTTCAAAATAACTTAATATGTGTTCAACAGAAAAAATAAATAAATAAAGCCAAAGACATTTGTGATAAGTGAAGGTTGAGTAAATGATGACAGAATGTTCAGTTTAGGGTGAACTATCCCTTAAACAAATATTTACGATAAAGATGCACTGTAAAAAAAATGGTTGTGATTTTATTGCGAAAATGTTACAATAAAAATCTGTAACCTGGTTAACAGTATTTTGTTGACATTACTATAAATCTTTTTAGTTGTTTCCCGATCAGTTATGTATTTGAGATTTATGTTTCATCTAATGTTGATAAACAATGTTTATTTCATGACTTTAACTTTATGCCTGTTACCATACTGGTGTTTTAATAGTTGTGTGAATGACACTGAGCACCTTCTATACATTGATACACTTTTCTGCTTGTAGGGAAAGTTGTTTGTGATGAGCATTGGTTCATTGTGTAACTTTCTCATCACTACCCGCACATGGCTGTGTTAATGTGTCAATCTGTGTAACAAAAGATGTGTCAGTAATTCAAAATACATACATATTCCATCTATAAGTTGATGAAATACTGTAGTTTACTGTAAAAACGAGAAATTACTTTTATGGTTCGTACTGTATTTTCAACAGTGAAATACTGGCAACAACAGCTGCCGTTTTTTACCGTAAATTTTATGGATTTATATTTTACAGTGTGAAAATAATCTGAAATTCAGTACAATGCTTTCACTGATATGTTTCCCATTACTTAGTTGCAGCTGGAAGAGCATCTGCTGTGTAAAACAAATGCCGGAATATTTGGCGGTTCATTCCGCTGTTGCGACCTCTGAAATAGAGACTAAGCCAAAGGAAAATGAATAAATAAATGAATAATATCACAGTTAAATAATTCTAGAAAGTATTATTCATTCATTCATTTGATATATTTGAATAGGTGTCTTTTTGTTCTACCGACCCTTTCTGCATGAAGTGTAGCAGCTATTTTTGATCAAGCATTAAAAAACACCCTCGGTGAGAATAAATGCTTTAAACTCATATGCAGGATTTAATTTGAATTGGGCATTAGATTCGCCATCAGTTTGTTTATTTATTTATTTATTTTTTTGTGTATGAAAATCCAAACCACATTTAACCTTCCGCTACAACCTCTAAACAATTACTAACAGAACACTTTCCTCCGAGCCATTTCATTTGGAAATAACAGCTTTCCTTTCAATTTGGAGGACTATACTTCATTAAGCATAATCAGACTTTTAAAAGACAAACACACAGCGCGCACACACACTCACACAGGCACGCATGCAGTAGCTGATGAAAATGGCAATGCATTCTGAAGCTTTAATTACCGGCTGTGACACGGCACAAAAAAGACTAAATAAGACATGTCAGTTGTACTCAAAACTCAGCTCCATAGCCTTTATGGTCTTGACACTTCACTGAGGAAATTACAATATTCACCATAATTTCAAAAATTGCACAGCAATAAAAATATGCTTAAGGTCTGCTAGAGCTGTCACAATTTTAAGACGTTCGCAAATCGTTGATTATGCATTACTGTTATTTGTTCCCTCAGTGGCTGATTCTCTGGTGACAGACCATTTAATGACTGCCTGCTTCCTGTCAAAATTCAAATGTAATTTTTTTAGTCAGACACAAACAGATAGTTGTAATACAATACGCTTTATAATTATTATTATTTTCAAATGGCATTTTTACATAAAAGCTTTATGTTAGCCATTGCTAATCTTGAAGTGCCATGTTTCAGACTATAATAATAAAGTTTGGTTATATCAGCATACCATTTATTTTTGTGATTTATTGAGAAAAAAAAAACAGCAACAACAACCCCTTTTTACCCTGACAGTTGACTGCCAGTCAGTTATCATTATAAGAAAGTTTTGCTAATATGTTTTTTGTTTAAACATCTGAAATAAAGTCTGTGTTAATTTGTTTTGTTTTGTTTTGTTTTGTTTTGTTTTGTTTTGTTTTGTTT
>CAIGQQ010015483.1:1106050-1123792 GCA_903798035.1 Danio albolineatus | reverse complement strand
CACACACACACACACACACACACACACACACACACACACACACACACGCACACACACACACACACACACACACTACAAAATAAATAAATAAATAAATCGCAATTCAAAGCTCAAAAATATTTTTCCAATGTATATATATATATATATATATATTTTTTTTTTTATGATTTTGGTCATAATAGAACAAAACTACACTTGACATTTAGGTCTCTATTAATCACGCTGCAAAAAATCATTGACTGGGTTCTGTCTGTCACTAATCATTTATCAATTATATCATGTTTATAATTGTTTCAGTGCATAACTTTATGGTAGGTAATTTCATAAGAGTATATTATCATTAAAGTATGCAGTCAAATGTGTTTAAGGGATAGTTCACCCAAAATGTTGTCTCAATATGTATGCACACTCAAGTGTTTCTAAACTTTTTTGAATTTCTTTAAAAAAACAGCAGTCCTGCGTATCCATAGTAGGAACAAAAATGACAAAAGAAGTAAAATAGCTGCTACTTTCCAACATTGTTCAAAATAGGGGTGGGCGATATGGAAAAAAATATCATATCACAATTTTTTCTGGGGAAATCACAATTCACGATTTTTATCCCGATTCTTTTTCAAGTTGGTTTCTTAAGACTATTTTGCAAGTACAAAGGTACAATACAACCAAACTAATGTCCCCATATAAAAAATATACTCTTACCATGTATGTTTAAGAATATTTTAATCAAATAAAGATTTAATAAATTTAGTTCAGTCGAAAAAACTGCTGCTATAGTTACGAAGTGACGTGCGAGTGTTCAATACAGCACAAGCTGCAGTTAAAGGCTGTGCAGAGTGTGAGTCACCTGACATTAAGCGAGTGGCGCGGGCGGGCAGGGGCCACTTGTACTTTAAGCTTTTAGGGAGCACACTTTGACATACATCACAAACTACTTAAACAATTATTCAAAGTCATTTTGTTCATGCATCACTCTGCAGTCTTCATAAACAAGCTAATTAAATAACTTAAACTCTAAATAATCTTCCTTGTTAATTTATTTGACAAGTAACTTTGTATTGTAGTAAGATAACACATTTCTAACTTTCAAGTACATCAAGGCACATTTTTGCACCTTAACAGATACAACTGAAGTCAATTTTTTGCCCTTCAATTAATTTAAAATAATGTTTTCCAAGTGATCTTTAACAAAAGAAAGAAATGTCACAGTATTTCTTGTAAAACAAAAATAATTCTTCCGGAGTCATAATAAGTCTTATTTCCTATAGTTTATTTCTTGAATAAAATTACAATTTTATTTAAAAATTTAATTCAAAATAAAACTTTTTAAAAATACAATTTTAAGGTCAGTATTATGAGCCACCTTAAGAAATATTTACATTATATTTTTCATTGTGTACACCAAGTCATACAATAACTTAACTAGGTTATGTTAACTAAAGTTAGAATAATTAGTCAAGTCTTTAAATTACACTTTAATCTGAAAACAACTATCTTGCAAAATAACTAGTAAAATATTATGTACAAACTGTCACCATGGGGAAAATAAAGTAGATAAAGTCTGACATCAAAAATGAATGAAGGCAAAACTAAACGAGAGAATATTACTTTCAACGTGACTGGAAACTCAATTTAATCAATGTGTTACATCTGTTCTCCGGTACTTACTGACTGTTTGTAAATTCAAGACTGCATTTCGTAATGTAAAACTATGTATTTGGGGGTAAACTTCTGTGGAATGCGGGGAACTGATTCGCGCAGCACCGTGACTGACAGAGAGCAAGTGTGGCGTGCGCGCGAAAGAAGAGAGAGCGAGTGCGGGCGAAAGCAGAAAGGGGGAATGCACGCGACACCGAGAGCGCGCGAGAGAAGCCCCAGTCATATCTCCGCAGTTTGCCGCCGATGGCTGATCTCACTTTTCCGTGGCGATTTGACAAAAACACGCGTCCAAATTTAGGGGGGCCAAGCTTGTTGACACGGGGTGGCGGGATGAATTTTGGTGTGGCGCCCCTTCATGGATGAATGAATGTAGCGGAAACCATGCACTATATGTGGCGATACAACGATTTTTCAGAAAAAGTGGATCGTGCAGTCATTTTAATCGTCCACGATTAAATATCGTATTATCGCACAGCCCTAGTTCAAAATATCTTCTTTTGTGGTCAACAGAGGAAAAGAAACTCGAAAAGGTTTGAAACAAGTGGAGGGAGAGCAAATGACAGACTTTTTTTGTTTTAGATTTTTTATTTATTTATTTTTGAAGAGGGGTTAGGGGTTGAACTATCCCTTTGAGAGATACATTTTTGGGTCAAAGGAAAAAAAGGGTGTATGAGAGGTAAATGCAGTGAAAAACTTACAGTACTAAAAAAAAACAATTGCTCCTCTATTTTGTAAACTGCCTTTTCTGACGAAACTGCACTATTGTACAATCTATTGATAAACACACATGCCTTGTCCTCCATGTCTGCTCTGCACCACTCTGGTTTGTGATTTGAAGAATGAGGTGAGCTTGTACAGTTTGCTGAACTAATCACACGATTTTTAGGGGAACCAAGTGGGGAAATGACTAAAAATGAGGCCAAAACTTTTTTTTTCTTTCTAAGCTTCAATTGTTTTGAAAAGGGCAGATGTTAGTGGCTAAAAGGGTCTTGAAAGGTTGTCAATGACATCTCGCATTATCACAACAAATAGCTACACTCCCTTACTCACTATAGCCCAAGTTTACAGCCACATTTAGGATCACACTTTTGAGAACTCTCAAACTAAACTGAAACTTGTAGAGAAAATGCATTTTAAATAAATGAAGAATCATGAAGTATAGTGTTGGTAATGTTGAAGCTGTATCACACTGGTGTAGTTTATTTATAGCCTGTGTGTCTGGTGAAGAACTACCCATACTTTAATAGAATCAATAGAAATAGAAATCAAATAAAAACACTACAACTGTGAAAAAAAACAAAGGGTAATAATTAGTTTAGTCACAATTCATGGCATTAACAAAGCATATTAACCAACAGTATAGCTTAAGAAACTACTAATTAGCTGCTTTAAATTAGTTAGTAAGGTTGAAGTTGGGTTTAGGTTTTGGGTAGGATTAGGGACGCAGAAAAGAATCACACTTTATAAATACTAATGAAATGAGTTAATATGTTAATAATAGGCAGGTAATAAGCCAACAGTTAATACCATGAATTGTGACAAAATAAAGTGTTGCCAAATCACAGCACTTAAACAGGTATGTTTGTTTTTTATATGTTCCTTCAAATAAAAGTCTGTTGTGGTTCACCTTATAGCTAGTTCACATTCTAGGTTTCGCTTATAACACTTCAACACATTTTTTTAAATTCCCATTGGAGAATTAATTGGAAAATGCTTCAGAAATTGAAGGGAACGGAAGAAATAGGGCATTTAAAAGAATGCGTGGTCACTGTTGCACTCCAATTTAAATCAATTCATGAGCTCCCACGTGATCTGCATGCAGAGCGCAATTTATATGATGTATGGAATGTTGCCTATCGAGTGTGTTAAATTAGTCAACAAGATTCCATTTTAATCAGGCAGCAAGGCAGCTCCCCAGGATTGGAACGAAATCCACACTATTGCTTCCCTTAGAGTAATTCACCCTGCTTCACATTGGTATGTTTTGTAGGCCACAACGACAGTAAATATTTGCTCTTTGGTATTGTTTCTGCTTGAAAAAACGGATTCTCTAGAGGCAGGGAGTGTTATTGATGGTTAAGTATAGGACACAGGCTATCAACTCATGACAATTACTTACAGTCAAACGGTTACAAATGTCTCCCCTTATCCTGCCAAACAATTTATCTCAGAGCTGGATAGGAACTAATTTTCTTTATGGCTCCCACGCGTGACATGTCCATCAACCAATAATGTACGACGCTGACTCAAACTGATAAGCTTGCAACTATTTCAGCACAGTTGTAACAACGCAAATGCTGATTGTAGCTCCTGCCGTCCATTTTAACCACAGCAACTGACATTTCATTCTAAACACACATTTGCAGATGCTATAAAGCTAATAGCATGAGCCATCTTCATCTATATAATGTTCTTTTAGAATATGTTTATAAATCCAAATACATCCTAACTTTAATTCATATGGCCCCTTGTACAGAAAATAAGTTTATTCATTGTTAATGATTAGAAAAGCATATTGTAATTGAAATATAAATAAAATCAAGAAATTGTACTGTATTTGGTGTACATTAATGTGCTAAATTGAACAACTTCAAGTACTCTTAGTATGATGTAAGTATATGTTAAATCTTATATATTATATATTATATTATTTATAATTTATATATATATATATATATATATATATATATATATATATATATATAATTATATAAATATATAATAATAATATAAGTATAATTTAAGTATTTGCCTGTGTAAATCGACTAGATGTGTACTTAGTACAGTATCAGAAATATTCCACATACCTGGTATTTATGAGTAAACCTATGCTCAGTAATAACTACTACAAATTGCTCACTTTTTCTTCAATGATGAAGTATTCGCAGAGACAAAAAAAAAAGATAAAAACATGCAGTATATCACTAGTAAACTACTATACTGTATAACCAAGAGTGCACTAACAGAGCCCTTGTAGACACTCTTGTATTATAATTGAGAAACTACTAGTTAGTTAGGAATACTCTAACAGAACACTTGCAGTATAACATTAGAAAATAGTTATTAAAATAGTTAACTATGTGCACACTAAAGCCTTATTCCCACTACGAGCGATTCACGGCAGCAAATCAACAAGCAATCGTTTATTTCAATGGAAAGTGAGTGACTTCCGACGACCACCGTGTGTGTGAGTGACAGCAACCATTGGCGACCAGGTGGGCCTGTCGAGAGAATACTTGAAGAGCGACTTCCTTGAGCGACAGCCAATAGAAGCACAAGTAGAGCTCACATTATCCTCTTTCAGCTCCTGCAGAGGCCGGTTGTATTTTCCGTGCTGCAGACCTACATAGACCTGCATTTGCAGCAGCTCGCCACCCAGAGCAACAGGCAGCTGCAAAGTTGCTACTAGTGTAAATGAGGCATAAGAGCGCTTGCGCTTAGTTGCAACAGTTAAAAAAATATAAAGCTATTTTGTCTATACTGTATATTGACTGGATTAAATAGAATTGAATTACTAAAAATAGACTAATTTACCATTTTCGTTGACTAAAATTAGACTAAATGTTATTTTTTTGTCAGCTACAACTAGACATGCCATCAGTTTTTGTTGCCTAAGAAAATAGACAAGGATAATTCAGACTAAAATAAGACTACAATGATCCGACTCTATAGATTTGACTAAATTTGACTAGACTATAAAGTATTTGGTTGACATGGTGACACAGTGGGTAGCGCTGTCGCCTCACAGCAAAAAGGTCGCTGGTTCAAGCACCGGCTGGGTCAGTTGGCATTTCTGTGAATTATCCCTGTGTTGGCGTGGGTTTCCTCCAGGTGCTCCTGTTTCCCCCACAGTACAAAGACACGCACTATAGTTGAATTGGATAAGTTAAATTGGCTCTAGTGTATGTGTAAGTGTGAATGCAAGAATGTATGGGTGTTTCCTAGTGCTGGCTTGCAGCTAGAAGGCCTCCACTGTGTAAAACATATGCTGGACCGCTGATTAATAAAGGGACTAAGCTGAAAATAAAATGAATGAATGAATAAAAACAATTTGAACAGGACTACAACTAATAAAAAACTAAAATGACAGCTTCACACAAAGACTAAAATGACTATTAAAATGAAATGACTAAAATGAAAATGAAAACAAACCACCAAAAAACAACACGACTACAACATGAAGTATACTTCTGAATATAAACTTGAAGTGTATTTCTGTTCCTTAGGGATGTACTGAGAGTGATAACTCATTTGACGATAACTCATTCAAAGACAATTATGTGTGTACAGTCATCTGACACATAACTGTATTTATTACAATATCAGCACTGTTGTGGCAGTATTTTGTACAGTAAAGGCTACTTTTTGAAGTCTTGTTCTTTCAACGATGGCATAAAACAGTTGCGGAATGGTGACTGAATGTTTTTGGATGCACCAGTGAGCAGTGAGTTATGTGGCTAGGTAAATGAAGCCACAGAAAAGCATACAAATATTACTGCTCTCCTAGTATCACCTCAGTGAGCTTAGATTACATTTCACACGCACAGTAAGATGATTTAAGTGCTTTCCGATGTTTCAGTAAGGATGAGTAGGTTTTGGGGAAAAATAAAAGAGTGTTTGGAAATGAAAACAATGTTTACTCAGTTGTTGACATAGATTTAAGATTTATTCATATTCTGTTATGATATTAGCCTCTTATTTATTTATTTTATTTTTTGTTTGTTTATTCACTCACTACCTCATTTTCCTTTTACATGCTCTGTTCTTTGTCGGGGTGAAGTCTATAAGGGATAGAGCCACGAATACTTTAATACAGCATCATTTTTGTAACACTGTTAGATTATGTTTTTATATTTCTGTGAGAGGTAGGCATAGGGTTGGAGTATGGGTAGACAATAATAAAACTATGTAATTAATTAATTAATGTTAATTATCGTGAATTGATAGATTATTTAATTGATTGATTTTAATTATTGATTGATTGATTGATTGATTGATTGATTGATTGATTGATTGATTAATTGATTGATTGGGTGAATCAACCAACCAATTATTATTTATCTTTATTTCATCTTTATTTCAAATGGGGTTTCAGTTATCAGTCAGGCTGTGTGATATTGCAAAATAAATATCATAATATCATGTTTCATATCATTCGGTATCAATAACTATTGAGTATTTTTTTTAACAATACATTAGGAATATTAGTTTTTTTTTTTTGTTTAACCATTTTATTTTAACTTACCAACATTCTTAAGACAAATAGTTCTAATAGTCAAAAACCAAAATATTTAAACAAAATATCGTATCTCTTTATGATAAAATAAACATAAGTGTTAAAGGGACTTTGATAAAATAGAAATTTGATAAATAAAATGTTACAGAGTATGTGCAATGGTAATGTGTGAACGTTGCACAATCGCAGCAAACGCTGAGGTGTAAATAACATTGGTACAGTAAACCTCAAACTCTGTAAACAAAACAAATTATAATAATCAAATCTGAGCTTTCAAGTAAAGGAACTAACCATCATTATTCAATTACATATTACAACACTACAAATTGTGAAGATGGATGACTACATTACCCCTATGCTTACAAAATCTGGTTATGGGGTGTTAGTGGCTAAGATACACAAGAAAAAAAAGTCACTTTGGCGACATCCTTACATCCGTTTTGTTTGTACAATTTCTTTACTGCTGCTAACCACATCACTCATTTTTTACATTTGTTTATGCTGACCTGAAGTGACAAGCGCGAGCATGTGGTGGTCTCCTTCACCATTTTCAATGTCGTTTTTCTGTAACTAGGCAACATCAACTGTTTTCTCAGAGGACGACAGACAAACAACTCATTGCTGAAGCTCCGATATAAAGTACTTTTCTGAGAAAAGTAAAAAGCACTGGAGTGTTTGGGTGTGCTGAGTTTGTCTGAGGTATTTTGTCATGTGTAATGTGTATATCCCATACAACGTGTGAAGCAGGCTGGTTATTTGTACTTACATGAATTGCGGTGTGCTAACAGCATTTAGAAAAGTTCAGATGTGTTTCAACTAGGTGTACCTGAAAAATGTGCGTGTAAGTCACACCTCTATTGGAAATAACACACTTACACCCTAAGCTTGTTGGAATTGCTTCCAATGTGCATGCTCAGCAGCCACATTTTAATAAAACCATAGCGCTTCATACCAAAACTTCATGACAAACCTTTTTTTTTTGTTGTTACTGACAATGGTGTGCAGTCAATAAATATACCGAAGATACCGATTTTACCACCCAACCCTTATCATTAAGACCACCAAAAAGAAGATCAGTAATCTGTTTCAGCACTGACAACTTTGGGAGCAGGGACATGTATAACGGGTTAATTTTTCATGTCCACCAAGTTCAAAGCGCCTGTCTTTCTGATTAAGTGTCAGAAACACAAGAAAGCCTCAAAAAAACCCAAGTGTTCTCTGCTCAATCATCTCCAAACCTTCCAACAATGCGAGCGTAATCTATCATTTGACAGCGAGCGCAGACTGAAGCTCGGCCTCCTCACAGTCGGAGGTGTAAAGCATGTGTGTGCTCCAGCTGTCTGAGGTAAGTTGAGTCCGGCGGGGAGTCCAGGTGTTTATCAGGGACTGTGCGCTTCCACTGCTGGAACGTGGAGATTCTGTCTGCTGTCAGTCTGAAGCCAGAGCTAGAGTAATGATGGCTGTGAGATGGGAATTACATGTTTATGATGGATCACGAATTGTGTGCTTGTGTTTACAGCGACGCAGCAGCTGGAAATACTGACCCACATACAGATGCCGTCTGATGGAGAGACACAAAGACTAGCTAAACTTTTATCTTTGAGAAACAGAGAAAAGTGAGAGACACAAAAAATGAGTCTACCTGTTAATGATTTAAGAAGTATTCACAAGTGTCAGAAAGTCACTTCAAGTTTTATGAAACTTGATGGGTTGATGGTGCACAACCATCAGTGTATTAATATAATTCATTCATTAATTTTCTTGTCGGCTCAATCCCTTTATTAATCTGGGGTCACCACAGCGGAATGAACCACCAACTTATCCAGCATATGATATACGTTGCGGATGCCCTATTAGCTGCAACCCATCTCTGGGAAACACACATACGCTTTTATTCACACACATACACTAAGGACAATTTAGCCTTCACAATTCACCTGTACTGCATGTCTTTGGACTTGTGGGGGAAACCGGAGCACCCGAAGGACACCCACACGAACACAGGGAGAACATGCCAAATCCACACAGAAATAAAAACTGACCCAGCCAAGGCTTGAACCAGCAACCTTCTTGCTGTGAGGCGAGAGTGCTACCCACTGCGCCGACATGCTGCCCGTGTTAATATAATAATAATATTAATTCAGTATAGTAATAAGGAAAAAATGCGTTCTTAATATTACTGAATCCGCACAAGTAGTGCACCTTATGTTATAAATAACTAAAGCAAAAACTACACTTGTAGATAAAGTATTACTGAAATAAAAACACTTACTGTAAGTGCTTAAAGAGAACACACTTGTATCACTGTTCTTTGACACATTTAAATGCACATCAAAAAGTGCACTTTTCAAATAAAATGTTTTAAAGTACATTCTACTTATTTAAATTATTTCTACAGAAAATACCTAATAATACAGCAGACATTCATTTTATTGTGTTTACTGACACATAATTACATACTATGCACATAAACAGAGGATTTCTATTGTCTGTGGAATGTAGATTAATTGTAATGTGCAAATATAAAATAATTCATACAAAATGCAAGTACATACACACACATATATACATTGTATGAATTATTTTACATTTCCACATTACGTGTACATTGAAAATACAATGTATCTGCATTCTACACAAAATAAATGTAATTAGGTAATCTTTTGTTAAAAATGTGCAGATTAATGTGGAATGATTTTGGGAGTATCACAACTAAAACCTTAATATATGAAATAAAAAGTAATACCTTTTTAACTTTTATTTAATGTTTACAATGCAAATCCAATTAGATCCACTTTATTTGGTAAACAAAGCAAATCTCTCATATAAAATATCTACTAAAAGACAGAAAATATTACTGTATTGTAAATAGGGCTGTGCGATAATACGATATTTAATCGTGGGCGATAAAAATGACTCCACGATCCACTTTTTCAGAAAAATCGTTGTATCGCGATGCAGTATATAGTGCAGTGCTTCCGCTTCATTCATGCTTCCATGACTGGCGCCACGCCTAAATTCATCCCGCGACGGCAATTACTGCTTCATTCAAACATTCAGTCGTCTGGCGTTGTTGTTTTCTTAAATAGCGGGTTACAATCGCACCAAAACGTATTAAAAGGTAAGTGAATTATAACAGCGGGAACTTTTCTATAACCGCCGTGCGTCATTTGTTTAACCCTTTGAGGTGACATGCTGACTGACAGACGGGCTGACAGGACTCCGCCATGCGCGCGGCCAGCATACAGGCGCAGCTTTCAGTTATGATGAACAGTTTCCATAAATATGCTTTATAAATAAAGTTATGTGGTTCTGCATACAATGACTTTCTCTTGCTGGAGTTTTTAGCCACTTCACTTTACTTCAGGACGCATTAATGCCGCTCTGAAGGTCTATTGGAGACATTCGTAAATATTCCTAGCAAATCTAATAAACGTTGCAGACATACGCGTTACATAAACGCACTAAACCACAGTTCAGCAGCGTTTATTCTAGTTCTACCCGCATGCTCTATATTGGGCGTCTGCAGACTTGCGATCTCACCCGGTAATACTGCGCTCACGACATATGTCACTGAAATAAAACCATAAGTTGTTGGTAGATCTGTGTACAACTGGGCTATTTAATTAGTTTGTCAAGGGGTCCAGTTCATGAAGAGCATCGCAAATGATGGGCCAGAGATGACTTGCAATATACTGAAGTGATGATGACACAACAGCAATACAAGAGCTCATATGCAGTTTTTTGCTCCTTAAGATACCCACGTTGGCTTTTTCTACATTCAAATGTAAATATGTTGTATTTTGAAACTACATAACATCACTGCATTGTACAATGTGGCTTTTTTTATAAACACATTCAAATGTTGTATTGCAAAGCACAACAAAATCAATGCATTGCTCAAGTATTCTTCTACAAACACATTCATATGTTGTTTTGAACTGCATAACAGTCAAGGATGAAGCGATTATAGATTTTGGTTGTATGATTATATAGTCTGAAAAATAATCATGGTTTCATGGTTATCATGATTATTATGCATTTATTAAATTCAAAACACTACTAGATTTGTTAACTTTGTAAAAAAAAGTCATTTGCATGTTTGAAGGTGTTGCTGAGGATCTGTGTAATAAGCTCTCTGGTTTGAACTAAGATTTGTTCGATTTGTTAAATGTTCATTTTAATGGTGCAGTAATTGTAATGCAAGTCTTGTTGAATGTTCTCTCTTTGCAGAATAGCACTTGCATTAAATGTTCACTTGATTAAAATATTCTTGAACATACATGGTAAGAGTATATCTTTATGTGAGGACATTAGTTTAGTTGTATTGTACCTTTGTAATTTGCAAAATAGTCTTTAAAAATCTTTAAAAAATAGTCTTTAAAAAAAAAGAATCGGGATAAAAATCGTGAATCGTGATTTCCCCAAAAAAATCGTGATATGATATTTTTTCCATATCGCCCACCCCTAATTGTAAATAAATTATAAAAATGTTTTCATATTAGTCAATAATATTACTGAAATTAATTTAAAAACTGAATAAATATTTAAAATTTAAATAAAAATGTAAAATCTGAGGAATTCTGTGTGGGCCTAGTCATCTCTTTAAACATTAAATTTAATATTATTTATTTAATAATTTATTATCATTTTTATTTAAAAACTAATTTTAATATGTTATGGTAAACACTACATGCACTGTACACGCATATTCCATAAGACTACAGAATTAATAAATTACTTATAAAAAATGTACGTACGCATTTCTTACTGCAAGTCAGTCTGAAAAACACTATTGAATCTAAAAATAATGGCTGCCTGGAGCAAAAATATCCCCAAATTTCTAATGTCTGTGACTGTGAAACGAGACCACGGATACCAAGTATTTCAACATCACCTCACCTTATGTTCCAACCTCATATTAATTATTCACTGACTCTAGATTAAAATTTACGACTGCACTCCACGACATATTCTGGAAATGAGCTCCATATCATTGTCTGACCATCTGCTAGTGCCAAACTTTCCATGACTGTTCAACTCTCTTGACTGATATAGTGACACTTCTCCAACTTCTGCTGTCACACGCATGATACTCTCACACTTGAAGTCTCAAAGGGGCCAAGGTCTCTTCTTCCTTAAACTTCATCCGGATCGGATGGTTTTCTCTGGATGGTGTTGGAGTGCACGCTTTAGTATTGTATGATAAATGGATTTTCTGGCTTCTAAGTGGGAAGTTACTGGATTCACTATGGGTAATTCACTTCTACTTTCTGTAGAAGAACACTTTAGGATACTTCATACATTTATATTAACAAGACCTTCTGAGTATTTTAAAGCACCTAAATATGTCTTAATATGCAGTATACCTTTGTGATTTCATACTAATTTGTACATTTATGTAATTTCATAGATACTTGCATTATTCTTGATATAGTCAAAGGCCCAATACCAATTCTATCACTTCACCCTTCCCCTTACCCCCACTCCTTGTTTTTAACTCTTGTAGTCCCACAATACTTTCACATCTGACTCTCAATGACACTCGAATCCCCTGTCAGAAAAGTCTAGTGACAGGAAATAAGCTTTTTGCAGTGTCTGGTATAATGTTAATGTAGTTTTTGTATAGATGAATATAGCCATGGCGTAAATACACAGTAAAGTTACAAGCTTATTGTCGCATTGTTATTGTTGCCTTCAGTGATTTTCTGAAGATAAATACCAAAAACGATAACGCAATTGTATTAACTAAAAATGTAAAGACATATGATGATGTGTGCAGATGTTGTAGTAGTGTCCCATTGCTTAGGGGTAAGATTTGAAGCCTTTCCCTTTCACACTAAGGGCCACGAGGAAAGGGTAGGGGTGAAAAAAAAATATAATTGGTATTGGACCAAAGTGTACTGCTGAATACTGACCAGCATTTATGGTAAATTAAATATTGCTCAGTACCATTTGTATTTACAGGCCTACGTCATAAATTGAAATATTTAGTATATGTTATAATAACAGTGTAATGATGAAGTGATTTAGCACATTTGATTGTAAAATTTAGAATTAATTAAAAATAAAACACACAGTAATAATGACAGTCTTTCAGATTTTTAAGAAAGACATAGTATACAAAAATAATGTAAAATACTGTATTTTAAAAAATTCTGAAACATTTCAAAAACCAAAAAATTAAGAAATACAAATATTTAAAAATGTTAATTTCAGGATGCATTTTAGGAAAAATATACTGCAACAAGTGCAGATTGTAAACTGCAGATCTAGCATGTATTATTTTTATTATTATAAATTATTGTTTGGTTGGTTGGTTGGTTGGTTGGTTGGTTGGTTGGTTGGTTGGTTGGTTGGTTGGTTGATTGATTGATTGATTGATTGATTGATTGATTGATAGTATCATTCATTCATTCATTGAGGCACTTAAATCACAAATAAATCAAAGCCAAAAAAGCCAAAACAAAAGTCTTTTTGGTCAAAATCCAAGTTACATCTCCAAACAACACATAACAACAGTGATAGTGCTTGTCTTAAAAAAAAACTACTCTAAAACACTTTGCGGTGCTATAAAAGCAGCAATTACTGTATTCTTCCCTCTTGATTACATCACTGAATGGACTTCACTGGTTAAGGGTGGCTTTTAAATGTTATTCTGTTTTAACAGCCCTCCAGTCCTTTGATAGCCCTTTAACATTTGTTCTTTACAAGACACACACACACAAACACATTCCCTCAGCACACACCTCAACAGACAATCTGAACTCCTGAGGGAAAGTGTTTTTGGAAAGCAAGGGGAAAGATGGGGCGTCATCCTCTCAGCTTCACATCCATTACCCTCCGATCTGCCGGGGGGAGGAAAACATTAGTGAAAAAAGAAAGAAAAGAGGAAAGGAAGGAAACGCGGCTGTCATTATAAGTGCCACCTTCCCATTTTTCATTTAGTCGGTTCGTTTTTTTAGTTTTTTTTTTTTTCATCTCCTGCACAGTGAGATATAAATTAAAGCTGCGACTTGAGCTACACAAGCCTTTTCTTCCACTCCGTCAAACTTTGATTCGAATATGGGCTTCTTGAATGGAACATTAGAGAATATACAATGCTAATCAGATCTATTATCACCTCGGCCGATGTTATTCGGCACCTGCGAGGGTACAAGGAGAAGATGACGAATGTGAAGCTGGGGATGATGAAATTTTCATATTGCCTTAGGGAGAAAATGCATTTCTCTTTCTTGTGAAAGGAGGTGGAAGAGGTTGAGTTGACGCTTTTAACTGCGGTTAGAAAGGTGTCAGCTGCTTGGTCTATTCATTGACACCATCAAAGCCCTTCTGAATGTGTTTCTCCGTGGCGGCTTTCAGATTTATGAGTCCGCCACTTTTACACTTATTGCCGCTCTCGAAACTTGCCTTACGCTATAGAGCGTTAAGATTTTCTTTAGGGCCCCGTGCTGAGTGCCCTAAGAAGTGCATCAGAGAGCGTGCATTGGATTTCGCCGATGAATTAGGTTAGCATAAAGCTCTACTGAAGGAAATGAAAAGATGGTTGGATAGTAAAGGGATCAGATATTTTGTTGAATATTAGTCATAAAGGCCACATTTAGAGCGGAGCTGAACAGGGTCGTCACTTCACTTTTCGCATAATCAGATTTTGAAAGTTATTTTTATTATTTTTAGACTTGACTATAAAATTTGCTGACAAATAATCCAGTTACATATACAGTATATTGTTAATAAATATGTGTGTTTGTAAAAATAAACTTGACATCTAATACAATCATGGATACTGTCTCTGGTCATTTTTTTTATCAAAAGAATACAAAATAATGTTTACAATCTGATTATGTATGAATGTACAAATACCTATATCTCCATATTATTATTATTATTATTATTGGTTATTTTGTAATAAAAAAGTTCAGATGGCGTCTGAAAATTCCATTAAAAATGAGCTTTATTCTCAGCCTCCTTTGTTTATGTTGAGCTATTTCACTTTGAAAACCATGAAAATAACTTATTGTTTGTCATAAAAGTGAAATCGCTGAACCTAAATACTGGAGTCTGATAAAAATTTTCATTTTAGAAGAAAATTTCAGACGGAATTTACAGGATTTTGCATCTGAACTGTTCAATCATAAAATGTATCAAAACAATTTATAAAATAAGTAATGTAATGAAGTAATGATGTAGAAAATAATAAAAAAAATGGCTAACAGAGTTACCAGCTTAATATTTGTAAAACAAACAAAACAATACTTTTCAGTGTTTGTTTGTTTGTTTGTTAGTTTGTTTGTTTGTTTGTGTGTGTGCATCTGTGCGTGCATGTGCACTGTATGTATTTACATTTTGTTTTATCTATTTATTTATTGAGTGTAAATCATGCAATAATGTTGCATTTACAATGTAAAGTGAAATATGGCTAAAATAGTTTAATTAATTTGTATACTTTAATTAATGTATTTGAATTGAATTGAATTTGAATTTATTAAATGGGATAGCCCCTTGAGATGAAACATCTCATTTTCGAGGGGGTCCCTAAACAGTTCATAAATCAGACAGAGTACAACACATCATAACAAACATACAACTAACAAAACAAACAAACAAACAGACAAGCAGCACACTTCACCCGAGACACTTCCCACAGTCTAAAGCCTAAATAAACAAAAACATATAATCAAAAGTACAAACAATTTCATATAAAAATAAATAATAAACATTTTAAATTGGAGCCAATATTAATAACAGTCACAAGTTGTTTCCAAAAAAGAAAATAAATTGGCCCTGAAAAGACAAAATGATGTAATTAATCTGAAGAAGGAAGGGAGATTGTTCCAGTCGGAGGGAGCTTTGTATCGAAAGGACCTGCGGCCGCTTTCTGTTACAATTCTAGGAACAAAAAAAATATTCTGATGCATATTACGAAGCGAATATGATAAGGTAAATGGAACAAAAAACTGCTTTAAATAAGAGGGGAAACTAAAATAAACACATTTAAAAAGAAACAAATACTACTGTCTGCGGAACTTAGGTTGAGGCAAACCAAGGGTTTCATATAATGTACAATGATGGGTTCTATAGGGACATCTTAAAACAAATCTACACAAAGAATTGAAGACAATATTTAAATGTTTTAAATTAATATCAGCTGTGTTGTGATAAATAATATCAGCGTAATCAATTATAGGGAAAATTAATTGAGAGATCAATTTTTTCCTTACTTTAAATGAAAAACAATTAATAGAACGATAAAGAGAACCTAAACACCGATATGACTTTTTAATTATAAAATCAATATGGGGTTTAAAGGACAGATGAGCATCAAACCATAGACCAAGATATTTAAATTAATCAACATTAGACAACCGTGACCCATCATCGAATCTAATATTTATGTCAACCGAATGAAACCGCTGAGATTTTTTACAAAACACCATACTACAAGACTTCTTTTTATTGAGTATAAGTTTGTTTTTATTAAACCATTCTTGAATTAAAGTAAAGTCTAACTGCAAAGAAGATTGTATATGTGAAATATCAGAGTGGGAAAAATAAATAACAGTATCATCTGCATAAAGTTGAATCTGGCAGATTGAACAAAATTTAGGCAAATCGTTAATAAATAAACAAAATAGCAGAGGACCCAATGATGATCCTTGAGGAACACCCTTTTCAATAACTGAATATTCAGAGTTAAAGCCTCTAAATGAAACAAATTGACGTCTATTATGAAGGTAAGAGCTAAACCAAAAGAGGGACTTTTGATCAAAACCTAAAGAATATAACTTATCTTAACAAAAGATAATGATCAACCATGTCAAAAGCTTTGGTGAGATCAATAAAAATTGCACCAGTGGGTTGACTTTTGTCAAAGGATAAGAACACATCATTGGTGAACTTCATTAAGGCTGTAGTAGTCGAAAAATTAGGTCTAAAACCCGACTGGTAGGGAGAAAGAATATCAAATTTTCTAATGTAATCAGTAATCTGATTATAAATTAACCTTATTTCTGACATATTTCTTCATATCCATATGACAATTATTGATACATTTCAATGTTTACTTTGGACGGTAAATACTGCACTGCATTTGGGTGACCACCACATGAAAAAAAAAAAAAAACTGTTCCATAAGCAGAACTCTTCTTCAGAATCTTCAGACACATTTTCCTATGAATTAGGGCATGAGTTGCTCTTTTTTTGGAGGTTCATTTAGATTAATTAACTATATCAAGTCTTTTCTCCAGAGAACAGATTACTACACACTAGGCTGATCTTTTTTTCCCTCCAAATCTGACACACCAGACCTTGCAGGGTTGCCAGGGTTACCTTTTTCTCCCTGTTTGGAATGAAGGAGACACAAATGGTGAAAGTCAAACATGCTGTTGTCCTTTCTCTCTGGCCTCATTCACTTCTGCCATTAACATGTGTTTTAGTGATCTGATCACAAGTGCTCAGTCCAGACAGACTGGCATGTACACCTGGCATTAGCATGTGTCACTTGTGATCGGATTTCGCCAAGGCAAGAATTTCTGATTTAACAACTGCATACATTTTCCTTTACATCAGCATGTCACTGCATGTTCATGTCAGTCTTACTGAGATGACGTGTCTTTGTGGTTCTTGACTGTTCTCAAAGATGCTATACTATGTACACTACAAATGAGATTGTATAAATAGCTTCTGCGCACCTTCCAAATTGATTTTAGTGATCGGATCACAATATTAAGGGTGCACAATGATTAAAAATAAAGCATCACATTATGGATTATTGACATTCTTTTTTCTTTCTTTCTTTCTTTCTTTCTTTCTTTCTTTCTTTCTTTCTTTCTTTCTTTCTTTCTTTCTTT
>CAIGQQ010015483.1:1064465-1096849 GCA_903798035.1 Danio albolineatus | reverse complement strand
GTAGTAGTAGTAGTAGTAGTAGTAGTAGTAGTAGTAGTAGTAGTAGTGGTATTTTCATTATTATTATTATTATTATTATTATTATTATTATTATTATTATTATTATTATGTATTAATTACAATAATAATATTTATAATATTTGTTTATTTATTTCCCAGTTCAAACATTTCTGCTGCTCATCATCTGCAAGATCAGTCCTTTGAAGATAAGATCATCCCATTTCACAACATTCAGTTTGGCTTTCATGAACATCAAAATCTGCTTCCTTCAAAGGATGCAGTTTCTGAATTGGGACATAACTTGCTTTTTTTTTTTAATCATATAAAAAGAGGCTGGTTTCCTCCCTGGAAGTTTTGTTCCTGTTTCATGTTGCAAGTGCCATATTTTTCTTGCTAATTAGACTCTGATTGTTCCAGGTTTGTCTTGTTAACATATTTTGTCGGATGTAGATGTATATATTTCTCTTATGCAAAAATCCTTTCATTTGCATATTGTCATATTCGATATTCTAGATTCACATCTCCTTGATTCAAACTACTTGGTATTTTGTTCATTTGTATTTCTGGTCCTATTTTCTGTTTCCTATTCTTATTCTCATCTCATCAACAGCTCAATAACAGCACAACAGGGAATTTTGCCAACCAAAACTTAAAACGGTTAATTGGATAACAGTTTTAGATAATTAATGAGAACTGCATATGAAATTTGCAAAACTAAAGTATACACATAACCATGTGTAAATTCTGATCCAATAACTGAGCTCACTAGTACAATTTGTGCATTAATACAGTACACTTTGTGTGTGTTTTACTTTGTTTTACTCTTTTCTTTTTATTTTGCAATGTACTAAAATGTCACAATTCATATTTAAATATTAGAATGTAAGTCAAAGGCAAAAACAATAAAATATGTGCAAAAGCATAATGTATTTTATATTTGCCCAGTTTCACTGACACGGCTTAACCAAATTTCAGACTATAACAAATGTCTGAACCATAGACGATATGGATGTAGTGTCTGTGATGTCACCCACAGGTTTCTGAAGAGTGCAAATGAAGCTACAAGTGGGCGTGGCCAACCTGCACCATTTTGTTCGCGCGTCATCACTCCAACCAGGGATAGCCAAATAAGGGAAAAAGAGGCAGAGCTACAGACGCCTGCTAGCATTTTACTTATATGGGCTTTTCTTTGGGAGAAACGCTCAATTCTTCTTTACTTCCGACTAGTTTTTGTTCTGACCACATGTGCTTGATTGTACACTATATCAATAAAGTTTTTAGACTTTTAAAAAGCACCGTTGTAATACATTGAGCTATTAAACATTGTTCTTATGACATTTTTCTACTGGAGGAAAATGCGAAGTACTTCCGAATACTGCAAATATAGTCTGTGTTAGTAAATGCAAGGCTATTTATAAAATCAAGGCATTACGCTTTATGACAACGCTTCAGACGACTGTTCTAGAGCCTATAGCAAATTAATCTGACTGATTCTGGAGTGCGTTACATGTCTAAATAAAATTATAAATGATAAATTATCTTAAATAAAACAAATACATTCATAGATATGGTATTTACAGTATATAATTTCACTCACCTGGGAAATGGAGACCACGTGAATGGTTTGTGAGCACAATTAAGTACACAACATGCTATATTATCTGATAATTGTAGGAAAATAATTTGTAATAAAGCCAGATAAAACAAAACAAAAATATGATGTTCATGCCGAGTTCAGCGGCTAATCAGCTAGAATCAGCTGTGGTGACGTGACGACGGGCAGTGAGACCTAGCTGTCACTCAAGTGGCCAAGCTGTTAATTATCCACTTAATATAACTTAATATAAACAAAACAGATGAGTTTCACAGTTGTCATGAAGGGTAATATTAGCTACAGTATATAAACAAAAATCGTTCTTTGTACCAGGCTGTTAATGCCTATTTTTCTGCTGTAAAGTTGGCCATTTATCATTGGGCTCAACAGAAATGTAATCTATTATGGAGGCAGGACCAGCAGATTTTCCATAAATTCCGCTTTCGGTTACTTCCTTATTAGCTTCACAAGGGAGAGTGGGATGTTGCTGCTTGCACTACTTTTATTGTAAATAGTACTGTACTATAACATTATGGTGAATAGTGTAATGTTTCTTAAAATATATCAGTGTCTTTGTTTTGTCAAAGATGAGCACCATAATGATTTATTTTTTATTTGTTATAATAATTACTCAAATGTAAATTTAAGCCATTGTGTATAATGTTTGATTAATTAATAATCAAAGTTATTCATACAATAGCATTAAAAAATGTGAAATACAAGTTATGGCACAATAATTCCAGTAAAGATGTATGTGAATATAACATAACAAATGTGTTTTAAACAATGTAACATATACATGCTTAATAAACTGCATATATTGGATTAATACATACCAATCTGTTATTTAGGATAATATAAACTGCTTCAGCAAGCACCTAAAGATAAAGAAATAACCTTTTGATTGAACTACTCCTTTATATAGACAAACATCAGAGCAAATACTCCTTTAAATCACTGAACATGGCATTTATAGGTGGCATTTATCTCTTTATTCCACTGGTGGATTGACATGATCCGCTGACTTTCTGAATCACTCAGCTGTGCTCTTTATTATCAGACAGACTGATAGGCTATGCATACTTCCAGTCAATTGTAGTCATTTATTTCCACAACAACAGTAATTACTATCATATTCAGTGGCGTACATGAGCTGATGCTGTCATAGACAACCACAAAGAACGAGAACACGTCTGCCTTCTATCACTGGCTCTTCAGAACTGCTTTTGACTTCTGAAAGGTTTCAGATTTCCATTCTACTCACACTTTTAAGAATTAAAAGCTATAAAAGGGTGCATGGTTTTGTATTGAAAATTTGCAGTTTCTAAAATGTTCTATTTATTTATTTATTTATTTATTTATTAATTCATTCATTTATTCATTCATTTTCTTTTCGGCTTTATTAATCTGGGGTCGCCACAACAGAATGACCCACCAACTTGTCCGACATGTTTTTACGCAGCGGATACCCTTCCAGCTGCAACCAATAACTGGGAAACACCCATACATTCTCATTCACACACATACACTATAGACAATTTAGCTTACTCAATTCACCTACAGCACATCTTTGGACTTGAGGGGAAAATCAGAGTACCAAGAAAAAACCCATGCGAACTTGGTTGGTTGCTTGTTTGTTTGTTTATTCGTTCATTCATTCATTCATTCATTCATTCATTTATTAAGATTTAAAAAATCAAACATTTATCTAACATTAGAAACTTTTAGTTACTTTTAGTGAACTATGTGATTTATGAATTTATGGGAATTATAATGCTTATGGTAATTATTCTCTTATGCTCTGGATCTAAATTATTTTGCATTTATGTCCATGTTGTTGAGTAATATGAACATTATTAAATAAATAAAATAATCATATTTTCACATATTAATCAGTCCACAGCATTCAGCCTGTAATCATTTTATCTCTGAGTTGCACACATTTTATACCATTATTAAAAGGGTAATTAAAATATTTGACAGATTTTATAATTATATTTACAGTACAAATAATCATGAAGCATAGTCAGGTAAACACCACTACTAGCAGAGTATATATCTGATTTATCAGTCTTTTCCCTGCTATATCAATGCCTTAGCACAACAGCATTTTGGGTTGTATTGGTGTAACACACTGCACAGGTCAGCTCCATTTTTCACAGATAGACTCTCATAAATATGCTTCTGTAAACCCTTCTCACACTGTGCGATTTCAGTCATGATTTTGAAAAATTTGGGAAATCCTAAGAGATTCCTGTAAAGGCTTGGTCAAAATCTGTGGTCTTTGATTGTTGGTTTGACATGTTCACCGACAGCCGCTTCATGCCTGTTGCGATCAAATCTTCCCTCCAATGAAGACTCCAGACACCTTCCTGCAGTGTGACTTCATCTGAGATGACTGTCAAACCAAGAACCAATAGAAGCCCCAAATCCGATGATGCAATTAGCGCGACAACTTCAAACCAGCGTGAGGGAATGTCAGAACAGCTTTTTATTCGGGTTTTATTATTGAGGCACACTGAGAGCAAAATTACTGCCACAGTTTGTTTATGTTTGCTGTGAGGTATCAATTCAGAATGCGGGATAGAAAGAGTCATGAATGGATGACGTCAAACTCCAGGAGAGTTTTCTTCTGTGTTCTGAGTTTGGGATGTCTTCATTATCATTTCGTCTGACATTATGACAACTGTGATCTTACAATGTGGCATGGGGATCACATGCGTGCAGTTTAACAAGATACAAATGTTTAGGATTATTAAAAATTTCACAGTGTGTGCCACTCTTTAGATTGCATAAAGGAGGTAGCCTGCTATACAGCATCTCACTGGTCTAATTATATTATTGCAGGCTTTATCATTGGGTTGTATTGAATGAATGCATTTATTTTGCACTTCACTGGTATCAGTGGTGAGGCTACATAATTACCAGGGTGGCATCGGCACACTCAGATTGACGTGTGGCCCACCCAGCCAAAAAATATTTTTAAGCTGAAAAATCCTGCATTGAAAATATGTAATGGATACAAAGCGGAATATGAACGTAATGCAATGTTGACAATTAACAGTACCCTTTATTTATTGCGAATATGTCAATTTGAAGTCCCCTTCTATTGCACAAAAATGGAAGTGTCCAACTGTTGCTCCGCATCATGTGCTGATTTGATTGACTGAGGCAGCAGCTCTGAAAATGAACTAGAAGTGCTGTCCAGCAGACTATTCTGATTGGCAGGTGAAGGACATTATAAGTAATACAATGACATCTGACTATTATGAAAAAGAAAAAATATATATATTAAGTTTAACTTGCCAAATAATATCATATATAATGTCAATAAATTTTACAATAATAGCAGGGGTCTCTCCTCACTGCCACCACTCTGCTATGCTTTCATCTGGATCACCACAAACTAGCTATCAGTGTAGAGGAAAGACAGAGGTAAAGCCAGTAGACAGGATTGGGGATTATTAGGAGGTCATGAAAAGAAAGAGCCAATGAGAAGGGATTTGACCAGGACACCAGGGTCACCCCCTTTCTCTTCACAAGAAGAACCATGGGATTTTTAATGGCCACAGAGAGTCAAGACCTTGGTTTAATGTCTCACTAACACCAACTCCAACAGCAACCCAGTTTCTCAGGTGGTCTGTCATCCAGGTATTGCTCAGACTCAACTCTGCTTAGCTTTGGTGAGCAACCTTATGCTTGTGCTGCAATCACACAAGAGCTTTAGTCTACAATATGTAAGTGATATGACTTTGGATATATTAGATCACGGGCGCCACGTGGCATAGTAAGTAGCATGTTCACCTCACAGCAAGAAGGTCGCTGGTTCAAGCCCCAGCTGGGTCAGTTGGCATTTCTGTGTGGAGTTTGCATGTTCTGCCCGTAGTTGTGTGGGTTTCCTCTGGGTGCTCCGGATTCCCCCACAAGTTTAAAGACATGTGGTTTAGGTGAATTGGGTAGGCTAAATTGTCCGTAGTGTATGAGTGTAAATGAGTGTGTATGGATGTTTCCCAGAGATAGGTTGCAGCTGGAAGGGCATCCGCTACGTGAAACATACACTGGATAAGTTGGCGGTTCATTCTGCTGTGGCGACCCCAGATTATTAAAGGGAATAAGCTGAAATGAAATGAATATTAGACCACAGGTTTCAAACTTGCATATTTTAGTTCCAACACTTATTGAACACACCTTATCAAACTAATTGAGCCCTAGGCTTGTTTGAAGCAAGGTGTTGAAGCTGGGTTGGAACTAAACTGTGCAAGGCAGCGGCCTTCCAGGGACTCAATTTGACACCTATGCTTCAATTAGATGATAAAAAGAATTTTGACATAGATAAAAATATTTTTTAACAGCACAAATATCTGCTGACATTGTTGATGATGATGATGATGATGATGATGATGATGATGATGATGATGATCATGTCTATAATCAGTGCTTAATTTGTGAATTGCAAGATCCCGGAACAGATCGTGGTCATGGATTCGGCATGTTACCAGAGGATTGAGAGGTGTCGCAGACAAAAGTGAAGAGCGGGGCAGGGGCTATGGGTGTCGCAAACAAAAGTGAAGAGGGTTGGGGAGTCACAGAAGAAAGTGAACACTGGACCGGATCGGTACGAGGAGGGATCGGTAAAATGAAGATCAAATTTCAGAGGTGTCGAATCTGGATTCTGCCTGTTCCGGCATGAATTATCCCTGCCTATAATCATTTCAGCCCTACTAGAGTGGCTCCCCCCTCAGCACTTTTGTACCATGTATTAACAATAACAATGTAGGGCTGCAAGATTATGGCAAAAAATCATAATCAATGTTACATTGGTTTAGTTTCCAGGAATAATAAATGTAAAATGTGCATGAAACAACAAATAACTGAAACTGAAACTGGATACTATATATAAACTTCACTGTATAAGTAAAATAAAGGTTAAACATTGCTGAAGTTACAACCGCTAGTCAGTCAAGGAGTGATTTTATTGTCTTTTGTTCATGTTTTAAGGCTTAACATTTCAAATACTCATCAAATCGGGCATACAGTATTGATATAAGTGTCGAATATAATTCAGTACCTTTTGTAATGCTGTTCATTTATAACACCATTTTTCCCATCACTGATGGAGACCAATATTCAAAATCGTTACAAACTTTACAAAGGGTTTGAGGCTTGAAGACTGGAATTATTAATGACTCATTTCAGGCAATTAAAAATAGGTTCTTTCTCTTGGGAGATAATGCACTAAACTTGAAAACTTTTCAAACGTTTACATTTACAAACTGTTAGATTAAAGCAATTAAAAAGCATCATAGGGAGTAAATAGAGAAAGTCTGAGTATGTCTGATAGATCTGCAGCATCTCAGAGGAGTATACAAACACGCAGCGCAGCAGGTTGAAGCCATGAGGAAAATGATTAGATTCAAACCCCCGGAGTAACAATCAAACCCAACCCAACAGATATACTGGGAACATATGCGTTTGCAAGAACATGCAATATATTTCCCATCATGCAGACTACTGGTGTTTGTGTTGGGTACCACCAGATATGTTATGGCCTGAAATGAACAATAATAAAAAGAGCAACAAATCTGAGCCATGGGCAGCACTGCATACTCAAACACACACACACATACACACACACACGCACACACACACACACACACACACACACACACACACACACACACACACAAAGCGTATTCAAGTCAACAATCTGACTGAGTTTATATTGTCTTTGAGACAGGGTTTCTCCCTAAGGTCTGAGTTTAATGAAACCTTGAATTCTGTGAGCCTTGTGCTAGATTTCAAAACAACAGTATATTCAGATACAGCAGCATTCAAACGTTGCATAAATTATGTTACAAGTGGCACATGCTTTTATTCACACTAACAAACCCAGCTGTGGGAAAAACACTTGCTCAACATCCGGCCTGTGTAAAGCTCGCTTCTGTAGCTCAATCTACACATGCATGTATGATCCGATATGCCTACTGAGACAAGTTAGAAAAGTTATCATTAGTTATTTTTAGCTGTGCATAAAGTTGGAAAAAGCGAATAAAAATGTATGCACACAACTAAGTAGTATAAAAAAATGAACATACTGTAATCTATGATGAAAACATTGGTCATATATTAACAGATTATGTCAGCACGGCAAAAATGGACAAATCAGGAGATCAACTGTATGGCAAAATATCTGAAATCATTCTAAAATCCCCCAGCAAAAGTCTATCATCAAAGAGGTTCAGTTAAGTCAACCCAGGCTCATTCTGAAAACGTAGCTCTATACACACTGCTGGAGAGCGGCAAATACATCCCAGGAGGGTTTTTTTTTTTTTTTTTTTTACAGTTTTTGTTTTCGCGACACCATCAGAGGCCCTTGTGTATGCTTTTTCATATCTCAAATTTCTTTTACGAGTGTGATTCAACCCTGCTTTTTTTCGCGTGAATCCACCAGATTTTGCTGTTGGCTGACTGACTGAGTGATCGACTGACCCACCCTCCTCCATCCTTAAACACAACAAACAGTGTTTTCAAAAGCACTAATTGACCTACCTACCCACTTCTGTAAACCCAACCAACAGTGTTTAAAAAATAAACCCATTAAAATAAAAGCCCTCGCCTGATTTTTACCATGTTTTCAGACTTTACCACATCCTCACCCTGTTATTAACTTGTTTATTTTTTATTTTTTGGGGCTTTTGTTTTTGTCTTACCTGCTTTCTGGAACCGTTCTTCGTCGGACTCAAACCCCATCATCTCGGTCAAATCCTCTCTGCATCTCAATCCGCCAATGTACTCAGCAAGCGACTGGACAGACTGATAACAGTGGTAAAGCCGTCCAAATGAAGGTATCGGTAAGTGCGAAAAGAAACAGTCATACCGCCCCGTAGCGTTCGTTTTAAAGACAAAATGCAGCCATACATTCCTCTGGCTACATATTTCGCAACCTCCAGAATTGTATATAGGGGTACGTTTTCAGAATGAGCCTTTGTTGATTTTAGTGCTTCTTAGAGCTGTCATGAGTAGAGTCTTATTGATTTTTATCTTCATCTTTCAGGGCACAGGGCGGCTTCTCCTAACACAGCAAATTCCATTCTTCTTTTTGATACTTGGCAACAGTTCATCAGGAAGTGAAGATTTTGCTCTCTTTGATTTAGGCATTGTTAAGGTTTTTAACATACTGTACATTTAATTAGCATCTTTGGATGGGAACAGCTATAAAGAATGGGAACCTAAGCCATGGCAAGTTTTCAGTCACTTAATTGTGCACAATGTAAACCAATGCAAATCACCACAGTTGTTTATAGTAATACCTTTAGAAAAACATCTTACACACAGTCAGAATAAAATGAACTAACGTTTCGAAACCATTATAAAGGCTCTTCACTGTGTCTGAGAAGCTGAAAATCTGCATTCTATAATATTTGGGCTTCAGTGCTAAAGTGTAAGTAGAGAAGCTGAGCACAAATATCAAATAAATGAACAAGCATATATGTAAGTGGCAGCATATAAATGAGTTGCCGCAAGAAACATTTCCATATACAGTTTATAGTAAGTCACTGTTTATTTGATAACAATAAACCTATAGGGATCAATGGGATCAACAGTAGGTTCCCATGTCCCAAATTCCCAGAATGCACTGCTATGTAAAACTCTATTGGCATAACAGCAAAGAAACGTTGTCTGCACTGTGATTTGGACAAATAATTAGTATTTTAGTTGTAGTTAAAGAGATAGTTGACCCAAAAATGACAATTTACTCATTTGTTACTCTCCCTCAAGTGGTTCCAATTGTTTATGAGTTTCTTTCTTCTGCTGAAATCAAAAGAAGATATAATGTAGTGAAGAAAACACCCGTAGCCATCAACTTCCACAGTGGGAAAAACACATGAAAGGTTTCCAACATTTTCCAAAATATCTTATTTTGTGTTTAACAGAAAAACAAAACTCAAAAAGGTTTGAAACAAGTAAAGCATGTGTAAATGGTGACAGCATTTTCATTTTTGGCTGAACTATCCCTTTAAACAGGTTCACATCAACTAGTAAAAGCAGCTTCAAAAACACTGGACTGAACCATGAGTGAAGATGTCTAAATCAGAAAGTGAAGCAGTGTGCATGGGATTTTCATTTAACTCCAGTGGAACAGCGTGCAACAATGGACTAAATTTAATTTAGCAGCTACACCAGAGCGTGTCCATTTCCTGCAGAACTGAAGTTCAGGTAAGTAAGATGGATAAAAGCCAACAGTAAGTACAGTACTATCTGGCAAGACGGATGAAATCTCACAGGAGTGAAGAAGGGAACAGCAGGACAGAGATGAAAGAGAATAGTCTTCTGTACGGCACACTCACTAGTGATGAAACCCTTCTCAAAATATTTTCACATTTCAGTGGGACGCTTCAACAACTTTGGACTGGCTGGTTTAGTAACACTAATCACACGCACATTTTTGGGGTTGTTCATGTGCTCAACTATATTCTGTAACAATGGCCATAATTTCAACAGTAAAAAAACTACAGTAAAAATCTGTAACCTGGTAAATAGCAAGTTTCCTTAATATAAATAAAATATAAAATTACAGTAAAAATGGAATTTGCTGTGGTAGGAGAAGCTGCGTCAATCTTTGCTTTATTTAATAAATGACTTGCGCCTCATAAGACAGATGCCGACACGTAATAAACACGTGGTGGCCTTTGAAGGCAGGAGACGTCGAGCTCAGACACTCTTGACAGTCCTGAAGGTAATTTATAATATAATAGCACCAATACTGAAATGGTTGCGGTGTTTTAGAAAGACCAAAACAACATTTCAGATGTTTTACAATGCGGTCAGCCTGCTGGTTTGTCTATTAATGTGCATACTAAAATTTGTTTCATAAAAGTATTTCCATCATAGTTCATGTGCATCTTTTCTTATCGAGTTTTCTTATCTTGTTTATCCTACTCAGTTATGCGAATGCGTTTTTTTTATGTGCATTTCAAAACTTATGCACATCATGACGTTTCCATCAACTGATTATTGATGCGCACATCCAAAACACACATAAATATAGGTGGATGGAAACAAAGCTAGTGTTTCATAGTTGTTTGAATGACATGGAGCGACTTATATATTATATATTATCTATATAATTATTAGAACTACATTCTTTTTTCTTGGAATAGTTGTTTGATATGAGCATTGGTTCATTCTGACTTTCTCATCGCCATATGCTTATGTCTGCGTAACGAAGAATATGAGGTGTAGATGTTAGTATAGCAAAACATTATTGTATCAATATTATCAATTAATGAAAAAAGGGGTAATACTTTAGCTTAGATCGAAAATCACGGTATTAACAAACCATTAACTAACACTACTAGCTTAATAAAGTACTAATTAGCTTTTTATTAACAGTAAGGTAGAATAATTTGGGTAGGATTACGGATGCAGATAATAAGCCACTAGTTAATAGCAAGGATTGTGACCTAAACTTAAGTGTTACCAAATATGGTAGTTTCCAATAAAAAACTATTTATTATATGGTTTGTACAGTATTTTTCAACCAGAGCTGCCGTTTATTACCATCAATTTTATGGATTTCTTTTTTCAGTATACTCAGATGGAAAACAAAGGATTTTCATATACTTTTTATTGTTTAACTAATTTGAACTGTCTTAAATACAATGCTTGCTGCATGAGACAGCAAAGTATGCTGCGACCAAAGACATTAATCTACTGTACCTGTACACACACACTAAAAACAAATTTTTGACACTGACAGTAATTGTCTTGAAATGTATTGTAGAAGGCAGTATATATTTGTTACAAAAGAGCTGCTTGGACGGTTTTAGTGATGGAGCTTTAAAGAGGATATATTTAGAGGCACGGCGTCCCAAGAAAGGTTCTTTAGACACCCTCTGCATTCAGACTCTGTAAATACAGTATTGATAGGTAAAAGCTGCTGATGCTGCAGCACGTCGTTTGGTCATATGCATCAAGTAAACACTGACCTGCAGACAAGTCAATTACATTTCTGGATGACTACTGAAAATGAGTAGCCATGCAAGCCCTTAGCCTTGATGGATTTTAAGCAAAGCAAATTGAAAAAACAATACATCTTCCAATCTGCTATTTATCAGAGACCCCAAAGTCATACCACAGGTTAAGCCAATGTTTCTGTGTTGAAAATTGAGAAAGTTATTTATTTATTTAGTTTTTTTGTTAGTTAGTTAGTTAGTTAGTTAGTTAGTTAGTTAGTTAGTTAGTTAGCTTTGTTATCATTCTTTTGCATGTGCATTATTTCCCTGATAGAATGTCAAATAAAAGACTCAACATTAGCCCTGGACCTACCCAGCAAAACTATTTTTGAAAAGAAAATGACTGGAAAGAACTTTGCAGTGAATAAATAAAGCATGGCTAATGTAGTAAAAATGATTTTGAATAAAAACCTAGTCAATTTCTAATAGCTAATGCAGTCCAATGATTTTGGAATGGCGTTTTATAAGCTTTTTGTTCAGTCGAATTTATACAGCAACCAGTTGAACTGATTCATCTAATACTTTTGTGCACCAGTTGTTTGCTGTGAATATAATCCATACAGCATACTCAATGCAGTCTTTAGGGTTCTTGAATGAATGACTCCTTTCAGCCAGTTCATTGAAATGATTTGAATCCATATAGAATGGTCAGTGTAGTCTAACCAATTCTTAAATAAAGAGCAAACTACTCTTTTTTTATGGACCTGCTTATTGCTGAATGAAACTTGTTTCACATTTTTACTAATAACTGATTCTGTATGTTATGTTTTTTTCTTCTGTAAAGCTGTTTTGACACAATAATTTTGATAATGATCTGACTTGATTTAAAATGAAAGAATAGGTTTAATGGGTTGCAGTAATTTACACGAAAGCAGTTCATTCAGTACTTGAAATAATAACTTTTATAAACCAGCTTGTATCACTGTGATTCAGCAGATTTTGAAATAAATACAGTGCAGTCAATAAATAGATAAAAATAAATGATTAAATTCTCAATTTAGTATTATAATTATAATAATACTTATACTGAACTATTAAATCATTCATTTATTAATTTATTCCTTCATTAATTCCTTCATTCATTCATTCATTCATTCATTCATTCATTCATTCATTTAACACGTTAATTAATTTTATCATACAGTGTAAAACCGAAAAAGGTAACCCAAACTGTTTGAGAAAACCGATTGCAACAAACCTTTTAAGTTCTAAAACTAATGCCAATGAGTACAGTGAACTTTATCTATTTGAGTAAATTAAGCAATTTGAGCACAGTAAAACCCAATAAATGAAGAGAACTCAAACCACCTGAGTACTCTAAAACCTTATAAGTTAAAGCAACTCAAAAATGTTTGAGGAAACTGATTGCTACAAACCATTTGAGTTAAAAAAAATGTATATGAGTACTGTGAACTTACTTCATTTAAGTTAAAGTAATTAGGTATTTAATTAACTTTGAACACTTCAAAAAAAGAGTTAAAAATTCTTTTTTTAAATGTAGAATTAACTTTTTGTAAGTTTTGAGTTAACTACACTCATTTTATTCGATAAAGTTGACTGTGTAGTGATTACTTCTGCCTTATCTGTTTTCATTATTATAATTTTTTCTGACTATGTTTTAACATCAACATAAAAAAGCACCTTTAATACCGAATACAAAGAGCACCACAAATTAGTCAGCCAGACTTACTGTGTGGTTCTTAATAACCCTTTACGAATGTAGCTTGTCAGACTGTGTGAACATTCCCATGTCACACTGTAAGATCTCAGTTGTCTGTCATAAACGTCAGACTGTACGACAATCAAATGTGCCAAACACAGACACACAAGAGGACTCATCCAGAGTTTGATGTCATCCACCCATGACACATTCAGTAACCTGCATTCTAAAGTGATTTCTAACAGGATAATTTATTTGTTTGACAGTTGTCCTTAGTCACAAAATCCGATCACTCCAGCCATTAATTAGTTGTCAGTGAATATGTCAAACCAATAATCAAAGACCACAGATTTCATGCGTAGGATTATAAGAATCTTTAAGGATTTCCAAAATTGGCCTCCGATGGCTAAACTATGGCCAAAATGGCACAGTGTCGGGCTTAAGACAGAAAAAAACAGCACAAACTGTTGGTTAAAGACCAACTGTATGCTGTCAGATCCAATGTCATAAGTTAAAATCCCTTTGAGTAGGTCTGTGCAATATGACAATATATATTGTATGGAAAAAAATAAAAATCTATAATTCCACATTGTGCTGTATCTTCATTTGGTGGTGTACAAAATACATTGTCCATGATAATATTTTTTTTATGACCACAATATTCCATGCCACATGTCTAACAGCAATATGAGACAGTCTTGAAAGTACAATGTTTGCATTTTTATTTTTATTCTTTTTTTCACCTGTAATCATTTGTTTTTAATAAGTGTTTTATATTTTATTAATTTTTATTTTATATTTCTACATTTTTAATAAAACCTTTGCCTGGACCTTATGTAAAATATGATCACATATGAATGAGTAAATTTATGAGTATAAATTAAAATGCAAAAAGAACTAGCCCTTTCCAATTTATCATATTATATATAAACCATTATTTCAATAAGTTTACAGAAATGGTACTATATCATAATATGTATTGTTATCAGGATAAGAGATGGCTTGCACTGCAATATATATTTTATATATGCTTACTTGGAGTTTTTTGTCTTGTTTCTGGTCCAACAATCTAAAAATGAATCAAGAAGCATTTCTTGACAAGTAAAAATTGTTTCTTAAAATCACTTAATTTTGGCACATTTCAGAAAACAATACAATATGTTTTACTTGTCTAGAAAATGCTTCTTGATTTAAGAATTTTTAGATATTTGGACAAGAAACAAGTGAAAAACTAACTACATCACGTGACCACACACACAGACAGACACAGACATACTGTCATGCACTCGTCTGAGCTCTAGCTCCAGCTCAGCAGGTACTTTTAGCACAAACCCCCAAAGAGCAGTGCACGTCGGACAGTTTATTAAGGATGTACCACTGGATGGCGTCTCACTATAGTTGTTAAACATGATATTTAATTCATCTTGTTAGAGACATGTTCTTGTTCTAATGACTCTTCGGTCTTTTGAATTTATCAGGTAACGTGTCACAACATCAGTACACTGCGTCAATCTTTCACTTTCACGCTTGTGCTTAGTAATTTTAGGGAAACCTCAGATATTGTTGGTTGGTTCTTGTTGGTTGTGCACCTGTTTTACCAACCAAGTTTGTCAATGCCATTATATCGACACAGATCACTCTGCCTATTCATGCCAGAGTCTGGCGAAAAAGTGATTGACAGGTGGTAATTTGTGCGTAAATTATCTTTATTTATTTATGATTTGGTTATGGGTAAAACAAATACCATGGGGGTCAGGTAGTTGACAAGGTAGGCTACAAGTAACTAATTTGTTATGAATTAATTCATTATTCATAAATAATTAAATCACTGCCGCCTATGACCATACCATTGTCCATTGCAATGTTTCACACTAGACATCGTACAATGCCAAATTGGTCAACATCGCCAAACTCTATTTTGCAGTGTATATCATGAAATAAGATTTTTGTCTTATCACCCAGCCCTGCCATGGAGAACATCTACTGATAAAAGTCTAGCTTTAATTACACAGTAATTCACTCGGGGAAAAATCTGTCAATTTTTGGAAGCTCTTTTCATACATTCAGATGTCACCTGGTCATTGCGGCGCTGCAGATTTACACATGCACACAAGAACAGATGGATGATCTCAGCTGAGCTCTCAACCCCTCATGAAAATGTGCAAATGACACTAATTAGCATATTTAACCAGGCTGTCCTGCATACACACACCCACCCGCACTCTTAAACGTACACACGCCTCCCTCCGTGAGCGAAATGAGACCCTTCAGCGCTGGCAGTGAATGGGATGTCTAGACTAACCCCTGGAGCACAACTCCGCAAACCACAAATTAAACCAATGCCAAATTACAGAGAGGAAGGGAGCGACACAGCGAGTGATGAAATGAGTGTGTTTTGAATGTAAGGCAGAGTCGTGCGGGTCTGAGGAGTTTGCGCTTCTGTGGTGTCTGTATCCACTGGGCTAACAAGTCTACAAAAGAAACATTAAAGAAGCAGTCCACCCAATAATTGCAATTCTGTCATCATTTATCATTGTCATTCGAAACCCCTAGTATACTGTGAATAATTCTGCGCGATGCAAATTTAAGACTTCCAAACACATTCCATATTCAAGATATCTCAATGTAATTTCAGAATGTAAAAAATCTAGTTTCCTCTGTATGACAATTTAACAGCACGAACACATTTATTATTGAGTATTTCAGGGTGCTGTGTAGTAATATCAGATAATGTGGCTCAGTGGAAAAAAAAAATTCATTCGTAACTAAAGATAAAACAACAACAGGTATTCATAACTTACATTTTTATTTTCTTTCAGTGTGCCATTACAACCTGTATATCACTACCCTTGCATTCCCATCCATGCCTTTATATCCATGAACAGGGATCAACAAACTTGTTCCTGGAGGTCTGGTGTCCTGCAGATTTTAGCTCCAACCCTAATCAAACACACCTGAACAAGCTAATCAAGCTCTTACTATCAAGCTCTTACTTACTCTTACAAGCTCTTACTGAAACATCCAGGCAGGTGTTTTAAGACAAGTTGGAGCTAAACCCTGCAGGACACCAGGACTCCAGGACCGAGATAGGTGATCCCTGCTTTATAATATATACCAGCTTCAGAACTGATATGTGAAATTCTGCAATAGTCACATCACAGCATGTGCAATGTAGATTAGGCATTATAGTTCATCAAACACACGATTCAGTGAACATGAGATTTGTGAAATCACTGCTGAGATTAACCATTCATTCATTTTCTTTTTGGCTTAGTGCCTTTATTAATCTGGGGTCACCACAGCGGAATGAACCGCCAACTTATCCAGCATATGTTTTACGCAACGGATGCCCTTCCAGCTGCAACCCATCACTGGGAAACATCCATACACACACATACACTATGGACAATTTTATCTTACCCAATTAACCTATACCACATGGACTTGTGGGGGAAACCAAAGCACCTGGAGGAAACCCACAGAGAGAACACGCAAACTCCACACAGAAATGCAAACTGACCAAGCCGAGTCTTAAACCAGCGACCTTTTTGCTGTGAGGCGACCTACTGCGCCACCGCATCGCCCAAGATGACTGTGTGAGCAAGAGTTTGAAGCATTCAAGCATCAGAAATTGTATTTGTAACTAATAAAGATTTATTTTATTGAATCATTTGTACAATGACAACCCCAATTTCTGTATGTGAATATTGTTAGTCTCCTGTGGAATCCTGTGAAGCAGTGGGGGGTCGCTTGATGATTTCCAAAAGTCAAATAAAATTTATTAAACTATTAGAATGACCATATTTTAACCATAACCAACAGAAGATAAAAAATAGTAGTTTTTAAAACATGCAAATGAAAAGCCATCAGTCTTTATTATTAATTTTTTCATAAGATTGTGTGTTTACATAAGATTAACAACACAGTGGCGACAACTGCAGCAGATTGATTTTATAGTGCCAGGTTAAACTTTCTGACACCTTTATGGCTTGTGCTGAAAATATTGTGCCACCAGTCTCATTAGTTGAGGTTAATATTAAATTAAACAAATTAATAAATGATATGGTTGTTAGACTGTTGCACTTTTTTGTGTTTTTAGTATGCTCGTGTTTATATAGGTCTATTGTTGTGTGCGCAACGTTTGTATATTTATAACCACCTCTGATGAATTTGGGGGTTGCGAGTCAGTTGGCGTTTTTATTTTAGGGGTCGCTGGCTGTTTGGGAACCCCTGCTATAAAGCACTGCTTATTTCACTTTTATCTTTGTTCTAACTGTATTAAAATTTGCTTCTAGTTTATTATATTTGAAGCAGAGGCCCTACAGAACCATCCCAATCAATCTAAATTAATGAATTATTTCCAAAGAGAACCATTCAAGTCATCTGGTGAAATTGTATTCATATATTGCAGAAATGATGAAAATTAAATAGTTTTTTAATGTAATTTACACCATACAATAAGAAAATTTTGGAAGCAACAAAAATTTCTATTCTACCTTGTTTGAGGTAAGCACAAAAAATAAGAAGCCAATAAAATATGTTCAACATTTCTCAAAATATCTTCTTTTGTGTTCAACAGAAAAACTATAATAATAATTGATGATGGTTTAAAAGTAATTGAGGATAATCCAGTGAGCAAATGCATACAAATAATCAATGCAAAACTGATAATGTAATACTGATTACATCAGAGATGGCAGACTGAAGAGTAAAACATGTCGCCAATCAAAAAGTTGTGTTTTTTTGTTTTATAGCTTTTGTTTCTAAAAGCTATATTATGTAAACACAATAGGTCACTCTGTGCTATTTAACATCTAAGTTGAACATAAAATTCAGTCGAAGCCAAACATTTCAGGAGAATTAATGTTGAATTGCAGAACACAGAGTTTTTGTTAACAGTGATACACTGAATATCAATAAAGTAGAGGAACAAACGAGCCTTGAAGGACAGAGCAAGATGAAGAGAGCAAGTATTGGATTCAATCCTTCATCCTTGTCTGGACCATGTGACTTGGCAAAACCTGAGACATTTAGATTGATCAGCAGAACAGTTAACCCCGCACTGCTCTAAAGATGAGACAGTGGGCAGACCTCCAGCATCCAAACGCATGGCCCCACAAATCCCGGCATGCTTTGATTATCATTAGGAGCTCTGGAAGGATAGACAAAACCAACACGTTTTTTCATGTGGGAAAGTCATTGCGTCCCAGTTCACATATTTTCCTTATTAAAGAGCATGCAAGATTAAAACTAGTGGATCAATACAGATTAGGCACGGGATGACAACCGTTTTTAAGGTATACCGTGGTTTGGAAAAGTCAAGGTTTTAAAATCGCCAACATTTTCTGCTATACCGTTCCTAAGGTATGGGTTCGATATTTGCGTTTTTTTTTTTTTTTTGTAGTTTTTTTTAGGACAACAGTATATCCAGCATCCAAATTTGCTGTTGGAAATTGTAAGGACATCTGTGTTTTTGAAACAAATGAAGACCGCAAAAGTCAATTATACCCTTGAATTATTTAGCCTGACATGCTTACTGTCCCAAAATATTTAAAATGTTTATCAAAATAAAATATATTGTGTTCAAAGGGGGAAAAATTAGTAGTTTTTTACTTAGACATTTAAAAAGAACATATTTTAGGGCAGTAATCAAAATACCATTAAACCATGAAATTTTTATCCAAGGTTATCGTACCGTCAGAATCTTATACCAGCCCATGCCTAATACAGATACTGCATTTCTGAAGTGTACATTCATCCATGTTTTGTTCTCTACGTAGTTGATTGAAAACAGTAATTACTAAATTGGGACAATAAATCCCATTGAATTCAATGGTTAACATCAGCTGTTTTGATTACATTTATTTATTTTTTTAAATAGAAGTAAAACTCTCTTTGGAATAAGTGGAGGCTCAGTGAGTTAGCAAGGATTTTCACTTTGGGTAAAGTACTGAAGTACTGTACTACTTTAAGTAAGCTTAAGCAGGATTTTACTTAAAGGGCACCTATGATGGAAATAATCTTTTGTAAGCTGTTTGGACAGAACTGTGTGCAGTGTGTCTATTGTCATTTTGGAGTGATATAAAGACAATAAGTCTCTTTTTTTATTTCCTGATGCTAAAATAGGATTCATATCCCTCCCATTTTGAGGCCCACCACAATGTGACATAAGAGTGCGGTTTCCCCGTCCATCGCATTGACAGTCGTGTATTAGCATGTCTCCATAGTAACGCGTATCATATCAACAAGACAGGATGTGTGCAAAGCAACTGGAATTAAAAGATCTTTTCAGCTCTCTGTGATCATCAGTCATCATCAAATGTGATCAACAGTGAGTTTAAAAGTTAAAAGTTTTTTTAAAACAGTTCATGTTTGTAAAGTGATTTTATCGTCTTTGTCACCACAGCCACGTCAGTGCATTTATAAAAAAAGACGATTCAGTCCCGGTTTGTGGACATTAAATCAGGTTTAATTTGTACATTAACATAACAGATATCCATACAGCAGTGGATATTGACGTGTATCCTGTCACATTTGCCGTGCAAAAATTGCGCTGTGTGTGTGTGTCCACTTTGTGTGTGTCTGTGTGTGTGTGAGTGAACTTTGTAATGACATTGTGCGTGACTCCTTGCAGAAAGACTTAAACTAACTCCCCAACAAATACATCAAATAATCATTGGGAAAGTTCTTACTGTAGTATTTCTCACAAATGTTACATGAGATCTGCCTGTTCCTGTGCTGTTTATCTGACACAGCCGAAGTGGACATACAGGCACACTGTGACAGGCACGTGGGAAAGGTGGACAGGAAGAACCAGCATAAAAGGCACAGGCAACAAAAACAGCTACATTGTATTCAAAGCAGAAAATTCCAACATTTTCAAATCAATATGAATAAATAATCTGATCTGTGTTTTGAGCTAAAACTTTACAGACACATTCTGGAGACACAAAAGACTTATCTTAAATCTTGAAAAATTGGTAAAATAGGTGCCCTTTAATAAATAAATATAAACCTTTAAAGGTGAAAAAAGAATTTACTCACTATTTACTCACCCTCAAGTGATTCCAACCTTGTTTTTTTTCTTCTGTTGAACACAAAGAAGATATTTTGGAGAAAACCAGTAACCATTGACATCCATAGTAGGAAAACAAATACTATGAAATTTGCTGGTTTGCATCCTTCTTCAAAATATCTTATTTTGTGTTCAAAAGAAAGAAAGTCAAACAGGTTTGTGACAAGTGAAGAGTGAGTAGATGATGACAGAATTTTCAACTTTGAGTGAATTGTCCTTTTAAGATTTTACAATTCCGTGTCCTTTTTTATATAACTACATATTCAAAAGTACAAGTTTTCCATCAGCAGTGGAATACGCACTTTTAGTGCATAGGTTATGATGCTCCATTAAACTGAACAACGGAAAAGTCAAAATTTCCTTCTCCAGAATTGGAAATGTGCAACTGAACAAAATGACTCATTCTCCAGAGCGAGACAGCAGACATACGAAGATAAAATTCATAATGCAATACATACACGCAAATATCACAAACCCCCTACACTGCAGAAAATACAATTTGAGGGAGGAAATTGCTTTGCATCAGTGAGCGACTTCACATCAGTGCCAAAACAAAGATCATCCCTGTCTGCCCCTGTCGGTCGGTACCCATCGCTGCCTTCTGCATCCCAGACCTCCCAACACACCCTCTCAGACCAGGGTTTATTTTATTTTTCATTAGCCGGTTCCATCTGCAGTACGCGCAGTGAATAAATAAGAAGTGCAAACACAGGCACGCCGCTGTGTGATGTGATGGGGCTTGAAGGAGAACACGACGGGAAACGGGCCGAGATTTGGGACCGAGATGTGACTGCGACGCATTTCATTGTGGAGATCAGAGGCAATCAGCCGTCAGGAAGCACCTGCGAGCTCAGCGGGACCAGGCCGCCCTCCTCTGCCCTCCACGGGCCACCGTCGACACGCTTTATGAAATATTCACTGATTATTGGAGAGAAATGCAGCCTGTCGCAGGAAAAATTGAATGAGAGCAAACATGAGGGAAGCGACACACGGAGAACAAGAGAAAGAGAAGCAGCCTGAAGCGTTGATGCACTGGTTGCCTTCGCCTGAGTGCTGACATTGATTAATTGAAGATGCGAGACCTGCTGTGCACTTTCTCTTTCACACTAACACCTTTTTATGGCCAGTTTATGGAGGTCTGAGGGTGTTTCTGAGTGTCAGCCCGTGGGTGGATGCCATCTAGCCCATCAGGGGGCTTCCGTAAATGATTTCCTTTATTAGAAATAATTGAAGAATGAATGAGCACAGCCATGTGGAATAGCTGGAACGGCAATTTGCCACCATTTGCCAAGAACCAAATGGCATTTGACATTGAACCCAGTCAAAAGATTTAGAGGGATCAAACTTTCAGTCTTGACTTCTGATCTACTGCTTGCACAAACTAAATTTATTTTAAGGTTTTAAGGTTTCTTAATGTCTTGATTCATGAAAAAAAATCCTAGAAAAGTCATGAAGTTGCAAGTTCTAAGCTGATGCAGTGTCAGCTGTTGCAAGTCGTCAGAGCTGTTTCCATCAAATTAAAATAGTTTTGCTTTCAATAATTGAATGTGGGTTGGTTCAAATGTTAAATAATATTTTTCACTTGCTTAAAACCAGTTTAATTAGATCTCATCTGTTCAGTGAAAATTTAAATGTGTACATGTTGTTCAAATGTAGGTCATTTTCCAATTATTTGTTTCAAATTATTTTAGTAAATATTAAGTTAAACAGACAGTTCACACAAGAATTTAAATATCATTTTATTATTTACTCACACTTTCCTTTCCTTTATCAGTTTCTTTTTTTCTGCTGAACACAAAAGAAGATATTCTGAAGAAAGAAAACCTGTAACCAATGACTCTCTTCAAAATGTCATATTTTGCATTCAACAGAAAAAGAGACTTTGTTAAACCCCCTTTATGGTGAGTAATTAGTGAGCGATTTTTTGACTATCCCTATAAATCAATTTAATTGCAGAAACTCATTCATTCATTTTCTTTTCGGCTTAGTCCCTTTATTAATCCGGGGTCGCCACAGTGGAATGAACCGCCAACTTATCCAGCATTAGTTTTATGCAGCGGATGTCCTTCCAGCCACAACCCATCTCTGGGAAACACATCCATACATTGTCATTCACACACATACACTACGGACAATTTTTAGCTTACCCAATTCACCTGTACCGCATGTCTTTGGACTGTGGGGGAAAACGGAGCACCCGGAGGAAACCCACGCAACCACGGGGAGAACATGCAAACTCCACACAGAAATGCCAACTGGCCCAGCCGGGGATCGAACCAGCGACCTTCTTGCTGTGAGGCGAACGTGCTACCCACTAGGCCACCGTGGCGCCCCATTGCAGAAACTGTTATACGCATTTTACTTTTGAATGTCTCAGTGGTTTTGTTTCTCAAGACAATGTACTGGTACACTTTTGCAAGGTGGACAGTGGGATAGCAAGCATTAATTACAATTGATGCCCACACAGAGAGCTTTTCGACAGGATGACTGCAATAATGCCAAGAACCAGGATGGATGAAAGTAGGCTACTGGCATAAAGTCTGACCATACACGTTTAAGGTCAAAACAACTATCTGACACAAACAGGCATCCTAATTGCAGCTAAAATGTTTAGTCAATGTTTAAAGCTATTATTATGCAGTTGAATTGTTTATTTTAAAAATTGACCCTTAAATGTGTGTTTGTTTGCCATATATATTTGTAATATTACAAATGATGTAAATTCCTTGTAAACCTCAATTGAGCAAGTCTCTTTGTCTAATACATAAATTGTAAGCTCAAATCTCTAATTGTATACACTGAAGTATTAGTATTGCACTTCACTTCAATTAATTCAGTTAATCGTTATTTATATAGTGTTTTTACAATGTAGATTGTGCAAAAGCAGCTTAACATAGAAGGTCTAATAAACTGAAACTGTGTCAGTCAAGTTTTCAGAGTTAAAGTTCAGTTTTGTTCAGTTCAGTGTGGTTTAAATTTCACTGCTGAAAGCAAATCCATCGATGCACAGCTCCACAAGTCCCAAACCAAGCAAGCCAGTGGAAACAGTGGCGAGAAACAAAACTTCACCAATTGACAAAAGTGAAGAAAAAACATACGAGTAAACATACATAGAAGTACTCCTGAAGTAACAGACGTTTATCGTTCAAAAACTGTTCTTTTATGAAATAAAATGTGGGCAAGAAGTACATCATTCCACTTTCAGCATTGTTCACAGTACAGCTGCAGTTCAAATGAAAAACTACTTACAAATGTTAAGCTTATAAATGATGATTACTAATGACAACACCCTTACCTTTAATCTGTAACCTTAAGTGTATCCATGACAGTTTAGAGCACAAACATGATTATTATATGAAATGTTGGGATACTGAGAATATACAGTAGTTGGTTTTGCCAGCTTACTTAAAACATTATCTGAAAATAAAGTCTAATCACCCCAAAGTCTACGTGAACCGGAAGTTGATGAACATTGAGTAGGCAGCAGGGTTTATTTTATTGCGCATCATTCTCTTGTAGTCTCAAACTAACTGTAAGAAGGGTGTGGTTTAGAATATTATAGCTGAAGTCATCAAACTGGTCAACAGAAAAGGATCTCCAAACAGAAGCAAACGGTCAGATTACCAAAACAACCCATTTAATTAACTTGCACAAAAGTATTGTTTACCTAAAGGATAACAATGTGCACTAGCAAAAAAAGCATTGTAAATTTTGATTTCACACAAACTTTGCAGACCATTTATTCAAATTTAGAGGTCAGTAACACATTTTCAAATGGACATGCAGAGCTCTGCGCTCTGACTCACATTAAGCCAGTCAATAACTTTTATTGACTGCCAAACAAGCCAAACTCTTTTAAAATAATTAACAAATAAATCAATGAACCGACTGTGGGAGATCCATTGGAAGCTGATACTAAACCTGCAATAGCCTGACAGCCGAGTCTACAATCACATTTGACAAAGTCTGACAAATTAATGACAGTAAAGTAAGCCGTCAACCAACACCTGAGCATGACAACCCGCTGTCAAGTTCTTTCCCCTTTTATTTAACCCACACACCGAAGAACAACACACATGTACACAAACTTGACTCGATACCCTCAGTCTTAATAAGACACAGTGGCCCGTCTGGCCATCTCTGGCATAAACAGACTAACGGCTTGTTTATTGTGATGTAGACAGTGAGGGGTGTTGGTGCTAATGGCCGAGATACAGAATGTGCCAGAGAACGCTGAGAGGATGGTGCCGTAATGATGTCCCAGGGCCGAGGACTGCAGCAACCAGCATAATTATGTCCCCATGAGCCACGCTGGATGAGAGACGGAAGCTTCGCAGCACATTAGCGTCACCGACACACCAGTCCATGCCATGGAAAGAGACAGGACTCAACGATGACTCTCGTGTAATGAATGTGTATGTAAGTGCTTGTGTCAGCATGTGGAATCAGAATAACAACTCCGCTAACATTCACGTTCACAGTTACGCTTATATATTTGCTGTCACGAGCGCTCGACAGGGGCGTTAAACTGTCTGGCTTTATGTCTAATGGCTAATAACTCAACCCTAATTCATCCTCGTAACCCCAGACAGTGAATGCATTGGAAACACTGAGCAGATCCAACAAATTGTCATGCGGAATGGACGTGAATAATAATTCACAGCAGTTATTGTAACGGCAGACATTAAGTCCATCAGTATCAACCCAGTGAATCTAATTTAATCTACAATATGATCAAAAGCACGAGGCAGGCACATTTAGATGAATTTAAATTGGAGAAAAAAACTGTAGGAGGCAGAAATCCATCCAGATTAGGACATGTCCATAAAATCTGATTAAGTAGTGAAGTTAGAAGGTAATTGATCAATCCAGGCTCATTCTGAAAACGTACCACTATATACATTTCTGGAGAGTGCCAAAAATGTCCAAAAAATTATGTTTTTTTGCAGTTTTTGTTTTCGCAAATCCGCTGTGTACACTTATTGAGATCTCAAATTTCACTAACGAGTGTCATTCACACCTGCTGTTCTCACGTAAATCCAATAGAGGCCGCTGTCGATTGACTGAATGACTGTCCGAATGACTGACCCACCCTCCTCCTTTCCTAAACCCAACTGACAATGTTTTCAGATTTTACCACATTCTCATCCTGTTATTTACTTGTTTATTTTATTTCATTTTATTTGTCCTATCTGATATCTGGAACCATTTTTCACCAGACTCGAACCCTGTCATCACTGTCAACTCCTCTCAAGTCTGCCAACAACATGGCGGACTACTGGACAAACTGTCCATATGGAGGTATGGTCAGCTGGTAAGCGTGAAAAGGAACAGCACAATACCACCCCATATCATTTGTTTTAAAGACAAACTACAACCGGCTGTATATAATTTGTGATCTCCAGAAATGTATATGGGGCACATTTTCAGAATGAGCCTATGTTACAATTGATTGAGTGACTGACCAACTTACTTTAGTGACTCCAATAATATGCTTTTTTTAGGTACAATACTAAGTACTATAACTTTCATTGTAGCATTGTTATTGAATCTAAAACTGATAATATTAAAATGTTGTCAGGATAGAAAGTAATGCTGAAATGAATTGTAAACATTAGATGGAAAAGTATCTGCATCCAAAATTGCATAGGTCTAATATTTGAGGTACTACAATAAAATTTGTATTTACTCTTCGACCATTAGATTGTGAGACCATTAGAATGTGAGTAGTACAAATAGAACTTGGACATACTATTTACTAAAGTAAAGCAAATTACAATAATTCATTCATTAATTTTTTTTTCAGCTTAATCCCTTTATTAATCTGGGGTCGCCACAGCGGAATGAACTGCCAACTTATCCAGCATATGTTTTACACAGCGGATGCCCTTCCAGCTGCAACCCATCTCTGGGAAACATCCATACACACTCATTCACACTCATACTCTACAGACAATTAAGCTTACCCAATTCACCTATACTTACATGTCTTTGGACTTGTGGGGGAAACCGGAGCACCCGGAGAAAACCAACGCGACCACGGGAAGAACATGCAAACTCCACACAGATATGCCAACTGAACTAACCGAGGCTAGAACCAGCAACCTTCTTGCTTTGAGGCAATCGTGCTACCCACTATGCCTCCGTGGCATCCTTTCAAATAATTCTAACAACAATAATACTAAAAATGTCAAAAACATACAATAATAAACTAAAATTAACATGATATTAAGAAGTTTGGCCAGAGGAGAAATGGCCGTGCCCAACTGAGCCTGGTTTCTATTGAGTTTTTTTTTTTTTACTTTCATCAATTGGTGAAGTTTGTTTCACTGTTGCCACTGACTTGCATGGTTTGGGACTTGTGGTGCTGCACATCGATTTGGATGATGTTTGGACTTCAACAGTGAAAATTAAACCACACTGAACTGAACTAAACTGAACTTCAACTCTGAAAACTGAACTGACACAGTTTCAGTTTACTAGAACTTCTGTTAAGCTGCTTTGACACAATCTACATCGTAAAAGCGCTATAGAAATGAAGATGAATTCAAAGTAGTATTAAATACTGTAACAGTATATACCCCCCCCCCCCCCCCCATTTATGCATATTATCTGATCTTATTATTTGTTTCTATGGTTACATTTAATTTTCAGTTGTGTCTTGTCTTTTATATTTTTGTTAATTTTTCTATTATATGTAATCCTTGTTTTGTGCGTGATATTTTCAATGTTGTGAGGTTTTACTACACCTACTTCTGCAATCTTCGGTTTTTCTATAGGATGTATTATTAAAAGAGTGTTTTGGGATTCTGCTCTGTTGTTGAGTGCTTTATATAGCACCACATGTGACATTTCCAGTTACAACTGAATAGGATGAGACAGAATATTGTATACCAAAAAACAATGGCAAGAAATGGATCTGGGGGAAGTCAATTCAGCCTCTTTCGATCCCCTAAGTTCTATGCTGGTTGTGGAAATTTCAAAACAGAATGATCATTTAGAAGTGTGCTTCAACCAGCATATTAAAGATTTTGGAATATTTATATATATATATATATATATATATATATATATATATATATATATATATCAATGTACCATCATACCATCATATGTCTTGTATGTCCTGATTTTTTAATGAACCAATAAAATAAAAAAGAGTTTTAAATGATTCTAATCAATCCAGAGCCAGTAAATGCCAGTCATGTGAATAATAGTGTTAGGATTAGCCATATATTTCTAATCAAATAATTTGAAAGTTGCTTAGGTTTTAGTGTTTTTGCAATTATCATCCACAAATTGCATGATTTCCAAATGATTTTCAATAGTTTTGGAAATAAACAAGCCTCTCCTCAAAGTCCTATGACAATCTCTAATTCCCTAGCCACTGACTCATTTTGATTACGGCACAAAACGAAATCTAGGCCTTAGTTAAATTATCTGCATTCAACCTTCCTGCTTCACAGCAAGTAAAACAATCATTCTCTCTCTCTAATAAGCCAATAATAGTATTAGGACTCTGGTAAACACGGTATTGATGAGTCCCTGGGTAGAGTTGATTACAGAGGCTGAAGTGGACTGCTAATGACTATTAGCTCAGAGCTAATCCTCTCCAGCACACAGCCAGACCTCTCTGAACACGCTTCAATGGCATGTCTAATGCAGAGACTATGAAGAATTAAATGTGATTTAATTAATGTGACAGGTATACTGTAGGTTTCAAATGCTTTCAAAACAACTTCATACCAATTTTAAGAATCTTAAAATGTCGTACATTTTTTTATGACTGTTTTTTCAAAGTGAAACGTTTGTATTATAAACCTGCTAAATTATTGTAAAAATTATTGGTAAAAAGGATTAATATTACTATTTTTGGAGTTCCTTCACACTCCAAAGACGTGGTATATGTGAAATGATAAAGTAAATGTAATGCACTGTAAAAAGCATTCAATTGACTTAACTTTGAAAAAGTGAGCAAACCCATTGCTTTTAAATTGATTAGTTATCTTGATCACATTTTCCTTGAAGGAGTGTTCATAAAACATCATGAAACATCTTTTAATCATGACATCATACATGTCATGAGTATTAAGGAGATTCTATGCATGTTTATGACAACTGTATAATATTCATTCATTCATTCATTTTCTTTTCGGCTTAGTCCCTTTATTAATCCGGGGTCGCCACAGCGGAATGAACCGCCAACTTATCCGGCATTTGTTTTACGCAGCGGATGCCCTTCCAGCCACAACCCATCTCTGGGAAACACATCCACACATTCTCATTCACACACATACACTATGGACAATTTAGCTTACCCAATTCACCTATACCGCATGTCTTTGGACTGTGGGGGAAACCGGAGCACCCGGAGGAAACCCATGCAACCACGAGGAGAACATGCAAACTCCACACAGAAATGCCAACTGGCCCAGCCGGGGATCGAACCAGCGACCTTCTTGCTGTGAGGCGAACGTGCTAACCACTAGGCCACCGTGGCGCCCACTGTATAATATGTAATATAATATAATATGTGACATTCCCTTAGCTATTTAAAATTTTAAATCAAATACGACATTGTTTAAGATGTCTTTGATATGACAACTTGACATAAAGAAATACACAATAACCTGTAAGAGATTTTGCCATGACAACTTGACATTACCAAGACAACAACTTCAAAAATATGTTATAAACATGATTGTCATGAAGCCATTATAACTGTGTCATTTTGTTTTTTTCATCATTTTTAGTAACACAAAGTGAATTTGTCATTAAATTGGCCTGTGTCAAGTGTCAATACTTGTTTAAATATTTTATTACAGTGTCACAAAAATGTTTCATCTTAATATTATTGAAAAATGTATTTATAAAATGTCATTTTATTGCATTTGGCACAATGCCATCTTTGCATTTAAATGAACACTCCCCTCAAGTAAAGTGTTAATGTTTACTTAAAAAAAAAAGAAACAGAGTGAACCAGTTGCCTTAAAAATATCAAGATAATGAATTTGGTGTATAATCACAAAAAAATTATCAACTTAGTTCCAAGTTAAATTGGATTTACTCCCCTTTTTAAGTTAAGTTAAAGAGCCCCTGTTTTGCATTAACAAAGGTCATATATTGATTTTAGAGGTCTCCAACAACAGGCTGATATACGTGCAAGGTCAAAAACACTTTAATTGTCTTATAATATGCATTTATTTTTACCTAATTATCCCAGCGACTATGAATCGTTCAGTAATTCAGTGTTCCCAAACCCCTTCTTAGCGCAAAGCTAATCTGGTCTGATTGGACCAATGACCCAATGTGTTTGGTCGACTGCATACAGCACTAGACAGAGAGAAATGCACATCACGGCTACAGTATGAAGTAGCAGAAAGTATGTGAGAGCCCAATGCAGGAATGCAAAAAAGCAACGCAGTTAAACACTAGCATATTACTCTACTCTTAAACCTAACCCCAAGTAATAATGACAGACATTCAGTATTAATCCACAAAAAAGTTCAACTATTTTTAAAATTGACGTGTGAGGATCACCTGATGGTGGCCATAGCAATGGCAAACAGTAGCGGATCACCAGTTGCGGATCACGCATTTAAATCTGTAAAAGAAGCACGTCACATTTTTAACGTGGTTTTGGACGTGATATGTGAACAGCCCCATAAAGATTTAACCTGAGATATACATTACAAGCACTAATCTATAATAGATACATGATTACAAGCTGCTATTACAAGGGGTAATTACAACTTATAACACGCAATTAAACACAAATTTTGCAAACTACACAAGACGAGGCAACAATTTTAATTACATGTTATGATCAGGAGGAAAAAGAAACTGGTCCATTTGAATTGTAAAAGTTACTGACAAAGTCCCTGTCAAAGTCTGAGAAAGTCCCATAGTCTCTGCTGCTCCTTCAATAGCAGACGGCCAGTGAATCCTGCCTTGCAGGGTAGGCTATTGTATCAATCATCAGAAAAATGACAGGAACAAAAAACAGCACTAGGTTGGCTATACTGTGGTGTTGTTGTGAAAATGAACTTCAACCCAAATGTCCGTCAGTGATCGTCATCTTTGTGTCATGATCACTCCCATGATCCCCCGTGCCTCTGCTAGTGTCTGAATTGAAAGCACATTCACATTTTACCAGAACTGGAACTACATATTTGGTGATGAACCCTGCCGACATCGATGCGATCAAGCAAAAGATCCGAACTCAACTCGATTCATTTATTCAACTCTGAGTCAACTATTTCGCTAAACAATCAATAGTTTTAAACACAGTGCACTTTTAGATTTGAACCTATTGCTGTGTTACACACTGCATGGAAGCTAATTTTCAAAAAAAAAAAAAACATAATAGGGGCTCTTTAACATTCATTTTCTTTTCAGCTTAGTCCCTTTATTAATCTGGGGTCGCCACAGCAGAATGAACCACCAACTTATCCAGCATATGATTTACACAACCCTTCCAGCCGCAACCGATTACTGGGAAACATCCATGCACACTCATTCACACATACACTACAGACAATTTAGCTTACCCATTTCACCTATACTGTACCACGTCTTTGGACTTGTGGGCGCTTGAACCAGAGACCATCTTGCTATGAGGCGATTGTGCTACTGTGCCACTGTGACACAGTAAAGTTAACTTACTGCTTTTAAATTTGTGTTTGTGTGCATGTGTGTGTTTCCCAGCATTGGGTGTTGCATGAGTTTCTTTCTGTGTTACAGTAGGAAGGCCATCAGCCTCATGAAAGTGAGTGAGTGAGCGAGTGAGTGAGTGAGTGAGTGAGTGAGCGAGCCAGAGAGTAAACTGTAAGACCTCACTCCCACAAAGATGAATTGGAATCTTTCTCTCAGGCCAGCCTTACAGCATAAACTCAGGACAAATCCATCACTCTCATCAGGCAAAGCAGCGGCAGCCAAGCATAGGGTACAAGACATGCCTACAGGCCCACTGCCCAATCCTTTAAGACATGCCCTCCACCACGAGCAAACACGAACTCATTAGAAAGGGATTATGGGTAAAATGGAGAAAAGGTCAAAGAGAAAGGGATTTTTTGAAAGTCTTTGGATGCGCAACTGCTTCAGAGTTTCATCTAAAGATGCGACAGACTTGAAAAACGATTAAGTTCTTCTTAGCGTCTCCATCTGCTTGATCCTGATGTTAATTTCAAAAAGAGGAGAGATCGACAGATTTTAAAGCCGTCTCGCAGACACGTCTCATCACCACACTTTGCAACATTCAGCATCTCCAGCTGACAGCCGTGAGATGCCGTGTGCTTCTGACTCAGCACAAAGCTTTGTTTCTCCCTGATGTCATTGTGCTATTCATCAGCACATCTGATGTTCTGCAGCGGTGCACATTCCCCTGTCAGAACTGAAGGAAAAAGACTGCGTGTGTGGATAAGAGAAAGACTTAGATGTGAATATTTGTTCGGCGTGTCGCAGCTGTCAGGGCTGCTGGATTCAGGATCAGAAAGCCTGACAGAGCGCTGCTGATGTCTCCAGAGCCGTGTGCCACTGCGCCCTTCACAACGGCCTTGTCTGACTGACAAAACAGAAAGAGAGCACCAGGCTGGACTGAGATTCGGCATTCGGGCCTCTGGTGGTGGAACACAACTGATTTTAACAACAAAACACGCTCCTCATGTTTGTACACAGGGCTGATGTACTGTATCAGTAATCACACAGACTCAGTCTGAATACACATGCTTGCTTTCACTCGCTTAGAGACATTGATTCAGTAGGACTCGAGGTTTTAAGAAAGAAATGTAGGAGGAAAAACACAGATACATGAGGGAACTGGGATGTGTTCAAAGTAAAAAGGGAAAACGGTTCAATCCCTAACAAAAACAAACAAAAAAAACCTAGTTTGAGCATGGTAAGGAAGCCATAGCAGATGATAACACCATGCTTTTTGCACAGTGACTAAAAAAAGAACTAAAAAAAACTGTGACACTAAACAACAGACCTATATTGTCAGGACCGGGGATAGAACCCGGGTCTCTGGTGTGTTAGTGAAGT